>JAECMU010104198.1:0-17151 GCA_016106625.1 Dracogyra subfuscus
GGGCACAAAATCTCCGGGAATCTGACTCTGGTCGCTCCAATCCACCTGAAGCTCCTTCTTGCTGCCATCATTCCACCCTGAAAACAAAAACACACAGCTACAAGTAGAGCACAGTTCGTCAACACTACACCTAAAAACTGATTTTATAAACAAAAGCTCACAACACTGATATTGTCTCAAGTGTAAACAAAAAATATAGGTGCTTTCTACCATTTTAACCTCATTTGACCTTTAGAAGAATGGTTTAACAAGCATCCTGATAGTACTTCTAATGCAATACATGTACTCTACCGGCCTCAATTATTTTTTTATATCTCTTAACTTCAAGGGCCATAACTCTGTCAAAAATAGGAAAATCGCCACGACAAAGCTATACACGAAATTTCAACTCAATATATTGAGAGAAAAAAGTCCAGAAAGGTAAACATGTATGTGGAATAGATGAAGTGACAGAAAGACAGAGACAGAAGGATGGAGAGACAGACAAATATAAGGGTGGAGATAAAACCCTTGGAGGTGCAACTGTATACCAAGTTTCACTGACATAGAACTTACAGTTTGTGAGATACGGATCTAAATGCGAAACTATGCAACAGCTGATACCACCACTGCTGCCGTTGGAAATGCAATACCTATAGCTTGCTGTTTTACTTCATAAAGGCAAGACAATAAATCTGTTTTATAAAGGACAAGTTTGCTCTACAAACCTCCGGAATAACCGCCATCGGGGAAAACGTTGCCCGGGTTTCTCCACGGATACTGCCGGAATCTCATTGTGAAACCACGCTTGTAGTCTGTACGCTCATCAGTGCGAAACTGGATCGTCACAAAGTTGTTTGTTGTTTGCCAAAAAGTTCTTTTTGGAAGTTCGTTGCCACACATACCCCATTGTGACATGCCGGGCAAGAGACGGGCATTGTCCACTCGATAACCTGTAACAACATGGGGAAAAAATAAAGATAGTTGTACATGAATGAAAGAATACATATTAACATCATTAGTCAATATTTGGACATGATGGCTTATGTGTGACATTATCATCATCACAGACAAAACACATTAACATCTAACTGAATGATGCAAAGAACAGTTATTATTTATTACAAGAAAGCTCTATATGTATGAGTACTTACTGACAGGGACTGATTCTAACTGACAGTGCATCAGACAAATGCTGTATCACTAGGCTGTGTCCCGCCACTTGGGTGTATATATTAAAGTTTACTGTATACTGTGGAATAGCTTGAGGTAGTCTGTGGTGTAATTTAAACATTGATATACATACTTACTATTATATATCTTAAGTAGTTGATGATATAGGTTAAAGGTTACTATACATACTTAATATTAAATATACTGAGGTAGTCGATGATATAAGTTAAAGGTTACTATATATACTTACTTTTAAATATATTGAGGTAGTCGATGGTGTTAAAGGTAAAGGAGGTTACTGAAAGTTGGCGGTATGCGAGGTTGGCGTTAAATCGGGGGCAATAAATCGAGGGTACACTGTATAGATGCTTGTATCAAGGCTCGAATTTGGCAGGCGGCAGGAGGCAATTGCCGCTCAAAGCGAACAAAATACTTTCCAAAAAACCGTTTCACAAGCAGGTTTTGCTTTCCATCTGGTTTCTAAAATGTGTTTTCGGTATATCCCAGAATTCGCGTTTGTCGCGCATTTTCCGCATTTCAAATGAAGAACTTAAAATATTTAAAACATTGCTATATTTGTATCGACATCGTAGACGCGGCCATGTTACAGAATTAACATCGGCCGATTATGGTTTTTCAAATCCGAGTTCAGCGACAGCGAGTAATGCAAACGTCCTGAGCTATTTGGACTAGTTCTCGGACTGGTCATTCGGTTTAACATGTAGCGTAAAACTAGTCTAGCCAACGTTAGGAAACAACTACTGGTTGAACTTACGCTTATTTATCGATGGAATCAGCCGAGAAGTTCCGAATGTCGCGACTTTGAAAAAAGACTACAATTTTAGAGACTACCATCGACCAAGCTACTTTAGAACTTATTACAATCATGGCCGCGGTGGCCAAAAAAGCTACTGTCGAGAAATGGGCAAGTACACCCGCAAACTGGTTAGAATTTGAATGCGACGAAAAAGGTTCTGTGATGATTATTTCATGCAAATATTGTAAATTGATGTCTCAGAGTAATAAACATATAAACCAGGTACATAATTTGTTTGGACTCTATTTTGTATAGATTTAATCAAATGAGTGTAAAATAACAGCAATACCTGTGCTCTAGAACTGCTTCTCAAATTCAAACATTTGCCTCCCAATTAAAATTTGAAAAGCAAAGATTGCCTCCCAATCAAAAAATGAATTTCGAGCCTTGCAGTGGTACAGTGCCCGCCTGATGCGCGGTCGGTCTAGGATCGATCCCCGTCAGCTGACCACTGGTTTTTTTTCTCTCGACATAACCATATGTCCGACGCCGATATAACCGTAATTAAAATGTGTTGAGTGCATTGTTAAACAAACCAACAAAAACAAACAAACAAAAAATATCTGTCTATACTTACTGTTAAATATCTTGAGCTAGTCTGTAGTATAAATTAATGGTTGTTGTATATACTAACTGTTGAATATCTTGAAGTAGTCGGTGATATAAGTTACATTAAATTACTGTATGTACATACTGTTGAATATCTTGAGGTAGTCGGTACAACACAAGCCTCCACAGTGCTCAGTAGCGTACGCGTACTGATCGATGTCGATGGATGTGAGTTCAAGCTCCAGCTGGTAGTTGCGTTTGCCGATGATAGTGAGGATGCAATCCCGGCGAGAGTCGTAGTACTGATTTGTCTGAGAGAAAATTGTCTCCTCATTACGGTCTGTGATGCGCACCTCCTTCGGATACTGGGCTGACCCGCAGTCATACGTTCCCTGCACAACAAGGTCACCTGTAAAGTAGGAAGGCATATCAAAAAATATTTATGTCAGCATAAACGTATGAGAGAGGGGTGGGGGGGGGGTAGTTCTAAAGCAAATCAAAGAGATATTTGGGCAAAATGTGTTAACCTAAGACCTTTTTATCATGTATTTCCATCATTCTACTCTAAATATTATTTGTAATCTATGTAAACATGTGTAGTGATTCGTTTGCAATCCTATATAGCTGTTTGACAGTAATGCTAATATGAATAAATGTGGTTATCCAGATTATGTTTGGTTTTTAATTTGGGCAAAAACCAGCCTTGACCCTCCCCTATAAAAATGAATAGTAGTTAGTAATTTTTCAGTCAATAACCAACTGTTGCTAATCAAAACTTTGAAAACAAAATATTCTCTGCATAAATAAAAGAAGTTGTTGTAACGGCTTAAAGGCGTATTGTCACAGACCATCGACCTATTACATGGCCTAACAAAGTATTATTTAAAAATACATACATTTGATTTGTCCCTAAATGTTCTTTATTCAACCATTTACATAACCACCATACTCAACTTATTAATATTTTGTAAAAATAATTGAATTATGGCAACGGTCCATAATTCAAAAAATAACATTGCTGAGGATAAGTGGATAAGCTGCTGGACAATCAAGCTGATGACAGTGGTTCAAATCCCATTAAAGCTGGCTCACACATTCATTAATCTTTCTCATCTATCACCCTCTGGCTATTATTCTCATTATCTTAATATAAAAAACTTTCCAATTTCTATCACGATTTCAATCTGTTTCGACCCTTTCTGTCAGTTTCCTCCGACTCTGTCTTCTGAGCTGTCCACACCATCACCTACCTGTCTCAACTTCCTCCACGGGTGCAGTCTCTGTGTATTTCCCTGCACCACCTGGCATCCTCGTCCTCTGCCGCTAATAAAGCTGTTCTGACCCACGGCACTAACAACTGCCGGTAGTAGGGGTGCAAGTGTCTCTTAACAATGCCAGCAGTAACTACTGAACACTGCCCAAAGTGGTCAGACTAAGCCCACAGCTAAAAGCTGATGGAGAATGGCAGGTGTGTGGCACAGGTAGCAGGGATCAAACTTAAGAATTTATCACTAGGATTTTGAAAATGCCTATCCTGAGTCCGGCCTCCGATAGGATCGGTGGTCTGACTCGGAACAGGGATAACCTATCAAATACAGTCAATTTTAAAATTTTAATATTACCACCGAATGTATATCGTAACCTATATTAATTATTAATATAATATAATTTCAGGACAAATTTAGATGGGCTGGTCTAAAATTAATAATAATTATTGAACAGTATTCATCAAGACAATGGGAGGAAAGGCTATAGAGTTAGTGGACACAAAAGACAGAATGGCCATTCTGATCACATGACAAATTTGGCACTAAATAAGTGGGGGTGGGGGGGTGGGGTTCAGTCGAAGATTGTTGAAACAATAAAAATAAAATGTTTTATTGCTAAAATAAAATATAACTTTCTTGTTTGTATCAAACATACAAATGGATACTGGTATGGGACACAAGAGAAGCTGTAAAAAATAGTGTTAAATAATGTTACGACAACTGTCGTAAGCTAAAAAAAAGTGCAGATTAAAACAGCAGAGCTGGGTGCTGTAAATTATAATAGGATGACAAAAAATAACAAGGGATGCAGAGACAACAAATTGGGCTGAAAACTTTAAAAAGGGGCGGCATAATATGTAAGAGAAGAGGCAAAATGCAATGAGAACGTACATTATACAAGACATGATACATGCATGACTAAATATAGTTCCATCTCGTGTTACTAACTAAACATCAATTAACTCCAACCAGCACTGTTAAATACAGGCAGATAATGTTCATACACGTTTATACATTTTGCCAGCTGTGAGGAGCTTTACCGACAACAGTAATCTGTATCCAGCAGCACAAAAGTGCCATTGGTGATGTCCCCAACCGACGGCAATTTATATGTTACTGTCAGCAATTGCCATTAAGTTCGAGGCCTGAGATAACCTCTTGTGGTTGGAGAGACAAGGACTGGGATGTGGAGCTGGACAGTGAAAGAAGTTAAAAGATAGGAGTTGCCAGATCGGGAAGAAATGAGATGGAATTCAAAGGAGAGAAAGGAAAAGGGGCAGTGGGATAAAAATAATAATAATAATAATAATAAATTGCTGAGAGAATTGACATGGATCTCACTCCATCATGGTGTAGTTCAAGTGATGCAATAGCTAGATTTGATATGTAAAATTTAAAGGAACATTACTGAGTTTGCTGCACTTATTAAGATATTGTCGACTAACAGAGACTTTGTGATCACTGCAATTACATATCAAATATATTTTTCTGCATAAAATATTAGTGGCTGTATATTAAACGTGTTTCTGGTCGTTCTAATATTTGTACTAGGATAAGCTTCTTTTTATTTTTCCTACGTACAAAATTATCTGAAGACAAAATCCAGTTTGGGCTTCTTACAAATATTAAGATGACCAAAAACACATTTAATACACCGTACAGACTCTAATATTCTAACCAAAAAATATATTTAATATGTAAGTTTAATCATAGAAATATTTTATTAGTCAGAAACATCTTACAATGCAGCAAACTCGGGAATATCCCTTTAATATAATTTTGATTTATTATGAATTTAGAAATCAGTGACAGTATGCCTTTAAGTTCATAACTTGTGGAAACAGGAGCAAGAATTGTATGGGAATGAGACCAATCTTACAACTCCTAGTTTAACCTCTAAAGCCACCAGCAAGATTTTATTTTATTTTCAAAAGTTGTTTTGTTTCCCAAGACACACTGATTAATTAATCATCAGGTATTGGAATTTAGATAAAGTTTATTTTGTTTCACAAGACCACTAAAGTGTATTGATTAATTAACCATTAGCTGCACAAAGCTCAAACTTACATTTTTACCCATGGCAATTTTTTACTTTATTGTCAGGAGTGAAACAGTCCACTGATGGCAATTTTGAGCCTGCCAATAGCAAGTATCATATGCAACATTTGAAAGGCTATCTTGTTGTATACAGACATCTTATAGATGTGCAAATGTTAAATACTGGCAGATAATGTAGACCAACTGCCGTCGATGCCACTGTCAAGTTCAAACCATGGTTACATGATGTCAAAAATTTGCTAATTCTGACAGTCTTCATAGAATTTTTAGAAAACTCGCTACATTTTTTCCATTTGCAGCAATGTATATTTTATATATGTACTTTCCACAGACAAAACAGCACATACTATCAAAGTGAGACATAGTAATAAATTAGTATGATAGTATGCATGACGTTTCATATATATTAGTTCACCAAGGTAAACATCTACGGTCCGGGTTTTTTACATTTTGACATTTATTACGGCACAGCAATAAACATCACAATAATAAATATCATGCCGGAGACGTTTATCTTGATGAACTACATATATATCACTATCAGTTGTACAGCACTTGTTGAGACTGGGGAAAACACATCCTAGGGGATTCGATCCTCTGACCCAATATTTAGTTTTTAACTACCAGTATTATTATCTACTATTTAACAGAACAGTTCTGAGAACTGAGAACTAGCTGTGCTTTGTTTCCTGTAATTTAGCTGCATCGATCGTGACCAAATATAGTGTTATTTTATTAACGATATTTCTAACCTGGCTCATTACGTCAGCTGTCAACAACTCTACGTATCTGTGACAACAGTCACATAAAAGAGTATTACCTTGCACCGTAGTCAACAGTGTATATAATGTAAACACCACAAGCCTCACTGGCGCCTCCATCTTGAAACACCTGGGTGACGTCACAACTAGACAGGTAAAGACACACCTGTGCTGTAAAGTATGTCAACCGTAGTTTCGACTTTCGCCAGTCTCGTTTGTATTCAAACTTCGTTTATTTACGTTGTATAAGTGGAAGTAAAAGAAACAGCCTATTAATATAATTATTAAATATGAGTATAATTATTTATAAAAACGGAATAAACCTTTTTAAAAACTTTGTTATTGCTTGATCGACTACACGTACAACAATGAATAGGTCATTATTTATAGCATATAGTTTTAGGAGCAGTTGCGAAATGTATACAGATTATATCTGATTTACAACCAATATAATTTTATTCACTGCAGGGGCGTAGCTAGCCCGAGTATTCTTGACTGTAAGAGAGCTAGACGGACATTTGGACATATATACGCTCTCTCATTCTTTATGTCCAAATGTCCGTCTAGCTCTCTTACAGACAGAGTACTCGAGCTAGGGCGTAGCGTGATCTGGACCTGAGTGGAGCGGGCAACATAGCCCAGTGGTACAGTGCCCGCCTGATGCGCGGTCGGTCTAGGATCGATCCCCGTCAGCTAACCACTGGGTTTTTTTCTCGACATAACCATATGTCCGACGCCGATATAACCGTAATCATAATGTGTTGAGTGCGTCGTTTAACAAACCAAAAAAAATATATATATATTTAAAAAATGGACCTGAGTGGGTTTGAATATGAACCAAGTGGACCTTTTTCTGTTTTGTTTTTGCACCACCAGAAACTCCATATTAATAAACCTAAATGTTTTTGTTCTGAAAGCGGACCATTTGTTTCAGCAGGGGGAAGGGGGTCGTCCGAACCACCCTAGCCACTGGTATAAAATGTTATAAACTTGACAAATCTAATAAGGGTGACCGACATGTTAAAACGTTTGTTTTGTTTATCGACACCACTAGAACACAATTTGATTTATTAATTATAACCATCGGCTATTGGATGTCAAACATTTGGTAATTTTGAAACATAGTCATAGAGAGGAAACCTAAACATTTTTCATACCAGCAATGGATATAGACAGGCAAGCACATACCACGCCTTTTGATATACCAGTCATGGTGCATTGGCTGGAACAATAAATAACTTTATCATTGGCTACGTCCAGTCACCCGATAGGTTAATACTTGATGTCGCAGTTTTAGATTGAATCACATCTCCACAATGAATGAACAATTTACTTTCTGCCATTTCTGTGAATATTAAAGATGTTCTATATACGGTACGGGCGGAGGGGGGGGGGGGGGCTGGGGTATGCGCGCGCCTTGAAACAGTATAATAGAACAAATGCACAATGATTATTTTAGAGGGTTCGTTCAACACTACTGACACTACTGGCATGAACACTCCGGGATTATTTATCACATGCAACGTAATGTTTTTAAACAGATTCACTTTTAATGTATAAATTTCCACCAATTTCAATACAAATAGTTCAGAAAAGACCAAAACCAAGACAACAATTAAATTACAATACATTAAAAAAATAAAACATCAACAACACGGACGCGGGTATAATTAAGTTATTTCCGTGGGTCAAGCCTCATTTCCGTTACCTATACAGTACCAAGTACCACACTGAGTGTCAAACTAAATCATTACTGGAATTCTGTCCACCAGCTGAGTTGATCTGGTCAGCAAGCTAATGAATGGATTTAGTCCACGTATTCAGTCCCACTGGTCGGCCAACCAATTACTGGAAACTGTGTCAAGTATTTGGCGATCTTAAAGGGACATACCCTAGTTTCAGTTCATGAAAATTAATATTAAGTTTAGTTTAATTTACCAACCTGTAACACATATTTATAAAGTTACAATTGAGTGAAACATGAGTCTTTGACTTTGAAATGGTGAAATATCCTCTAAAATAGAATAAAACTATTATGCCTTTAAAAAAAATGAGAAATGCATTTTGTGATATTAAAAAAAACATCAGGATGACTGAAAACACTTCGGATGTACGGAACTGGATACTTTAAACAATAAAATTATGGTAAAGTATGATTTCAGTTATCAAAAAACGCCTCTAATAGTCAAAACTATGTCTTAGTGTTTAAAAACTAGGGAATATCCCTTTAAGGCAAGGAAGGCCAGATTTCATTTCAACTTATTTTCGTGCTTATATCCAATTACGGTTCAAACACGCTGTCCTGGACACACAGCTCAACTATCTGGGCTGTCTGTGCACTACAGTGGGTTAGTTGTTAGATGGTTAATAGTGAGAGAGAAAAAGGTTGTAGTGGCCTTACACCTATCCACTAAGCCGTTAAGAATTCACTCCGGATGGGAGCCGGTACTGGGATGCGAACCCTACACCTACCAGCCTGTAGTCCGATGGCTAACCACTGCGCCACCGAGGACGGTTAGCGACTGTATGGTAAAACGGTTTCGGATTAGCACATTTTGACCGTATATATATATTATTTTTATTATTATTTCTCCCCCCCCTCCCCGAATATCTGTATATATTTTGCCCGAATTTAAGGACTGCTCCACGGGGGGGAGGGGGAGAGGAGGCAACTCCCCTGTCTCGTACGCTAATGATCACGACGTTTGATGTACTAGGGCACTAATTGAGACGAGAAAATAACCCTAAAGTCCGTAGAGGGTGATGGATCCTGTGACCCCTCGCACCTCATGTAATCGAGCGCCTACTGAGCTACATTGATTCCAACACCGAGATCTTTAAATACTAGATTTAAAAAAAAGTTTACGGTCATACTGAATCCAGTGGGGACAGGTGGAGCGGGAGTAGAATATATTCAGAACTTGTAGATAATAAATGAGAATGTGGTCTCGCGGCTATACACATCTTCAATAATGCGACTTTTTAAAACTGTATATATGGAATATATACAAAAACATAACTGTAAGTCTGTAACACCCCCCCCCCTCCAACTTAATCTTCAAGGGTGTCAGAGATATTTGCGCACCTCAGTATTAAAATTATTATATTAAAATGACTCCAATTAAAATATTACTGAATTATGTTATGACTATTTAGCGTTAAGATTCAAACACATATAGCATTATGCCTCTCCCTGCAATCTTCTGCTCCATCTGAATGAATGAATGAATGTTTAACGACACCCCAGAACGAAACGTACATCGGTTATTGGGTGTCAAACTATGGTATGCAAACAAAGAAGATGATGATCAACATCAATACAAAAATTCAAGACACAAATAAAAACAGTGTAAGGAACTGTGCAAAAACACAAATATCACTGACTTTTACTATTTAAAAAATGCGCTGTATTGGCCATTCTCAAAGAAAATGTTACATATCTGCACCACGGTGAGATTACAGCATGTCTGCACCATCTGAAGCATTTGACATAATATTCAAAGAACATACGTGTACATTTTTTTATTCAACGCATGTAATACCTCACATATATTACCTAAAACTATTACTTATGTAGATTTTACATGGTGGAAGGGTATGTTACCCGTCTGAATTCTCTTTGAATCAACCAGCACTATGCAGTCTTCTAAAAGCTGCCAAGAGCTAAGACACCACCGCCTTTGCCCCCACTGTGCGCAGCAATGGATCCGCCTGCTCCTATCTCGAAACAGTTACAGCAGCAGGAACCGCTGGCCTCGTTTTGGATTCACCTTTTCACCCGCTATGGCATTGGTAAACTCATGAAAGTTAGCAAACAGAGGCGGCGCACCGAAAACTCGAACGTAAGCAAATTATTTATATTTTAATGCAGCCAGTTTTTATTTACAAGGCGTTTTAGTTTATATTTTTAAGTGCATCAATATTTCTTTTTCATCAGTTAAGTTTAAACATAATTTTACAATCTTATAAACTACGACTGAAGTCTAAAATCTTCATAAGAGACAGGCTGATGGAATCTGTGCTAGACTTGCTTCAAGGCAATTTTAATATTTTACTGACGTTTAAATATAAAATGGTTTAATCAAAATTGAATAACGAATTTATTGAATACATTTCAACATGGAAATATATCTAAATTGTAATATACTTTAATTTAAAAAAAGTATTATATTAAATGCTTTTGATTTTCAGTACCAGTATATGTAAGGGATGCAGTCGATTCGTCCACTGGACAATTCGTCCACGGACGATTCGTCCACTGAAAATTCGTCCACTGACGAACTCGAGACGATTCGTCCACTACAAAAAATCAGTTCCGGACGATTCGTCCACTGGGTTTTTATTTCCCCGATACATTTCGTCCACAGACTAAATAATGTCTTCCGACGCGGAGGCTTGCATTACCTATTTACCACATTGTAACATGTGAGATAATGTACGAGCGAGTGGACGAATCGTCCGCATGATAATGAATACAAACAGTTAATAAAAACTGGATATTAATGTTGAATTCTAACAGAATTTTACTGTTTTAGTTATAGTATATCACAAAATAAGGTTAAAAAACGATTACAATGTCAAAGAATAACTATTAATGTTTGAAAAAAAAATGCAGTCATTGAGTGGACGAATTGTCTGAGGTGAGTGGACGAATCGTCTGTGGATGAATCGTCCGGTGGACGAATCGTCCGTGGACGAATTGTCCAATGGACGAATCGTCTGGAAAGCATATGTAAGGTGGTCTTTTGCAAACTTGTTTTAAAAAGTTTTATTAAGGTTGTCTAGTTAAGACTGGTGCTGCATTACAGGGCTGTCTGCTGTATTTTCATAGTTTTGGGAGTCAATTTAAATTTCTTCAACTGATCAACTTTTAATAAAATCATTCTTCAGAATTATTATATATGAAGTTGAGAAAGATTAGAATTGTTAGAATCACGCATTTATTATATATGAACTTGAGAAAGATTAGAATTGTTAGAATCATACATCTATTATATATGAAGTTGAGAAAGATTAGAATTGTTAGAAATATATAGAATCATGCATCTATTGTATATGAACTTGAGAAAGATTAGAATTGTTAGAATCACTCATCTATTATATATATGAACTTGAGAAAGATTAGAATTGTTAGAAATATATAGAATCATGCATCTATTGTATATGAACTTGAGAAAGATTAGAATTGTTAGAATCCTGCACCTATTGTATATATGAAGTTGAGAAAGATCAGAATTGTTAGAATCATGCATCAGTTGTCATTTAGGGGCAGAATTGAACTCAGTTCAATGCTTATTGAAGGTGGATCAAAGAATCAAACCACCTCATTGGATCTATTCAACTGATTGGGTTTTTCTCATTCCAACCAGTGCAGCACAACTGGCAAAGTCTTAGAGAGGAAACCTGCTATGTTTTTTATTAGTAGTATTAAGAGATCTTGTATATATTATATGCACCATCCCACAGACAAGATAACACATACCACAGCCTTTGCTATACCAGCTGTGGTGCACTGGCTAAAATGAGAAATAACCCAATGGGCCCACCACGTGATCACATAGGTGGAGTCTAATTAATAAAGTTCTGATTATATTTGATCATTGGAACAACACTCTATATTTTCCAGGACCCAGCTACTTGATGACATTCCAAAATGGCTGTATCACATCATGATGGTGATGGTGATGTGGCTTACACTCAGTGTCATCAATTCTGCAATCCTCACAGTCTTGGATGACCAGTCATCATAGCAACACATCGTCATGGTGACCACCGTTGTTATACTAAAGCCCGGTTACTTCTTCAAGTACTGCTGTCTGCTACTGGCTTTGCTTGTCACCCTGGAGTTCATCTTCAACTTCGCCACTCACTACAACGTGGCTGCAGGGCTGTCACTGTTTATCAACACCGTCGTGCCCATTTCCTGGAAGAAGACGAGGTCTGGTCACCATGGCGTTGTACATGACGACTTCACTCAATGTGTCGGTCACAAACCACTGTGTCCAGAACTTCCTCCTCACTTAGGTATGTACAAAATGGTTGACGGTTTTCAGTGTTAAAATAAAATATCTATACAGGGTTTATCTTCAGGAGCACTTAGGTCTATGCAAAATGGTGGATTGTTTTCAATGTTAAAATACGGCATTTTAAATTTACATCATTTATTTGTGTGTATAAAAGAATGTATTGTTTTTAACGTTAAAATAAAAGATCTATACAATGTAACAATGTTGACCTGAGCACTTAGGTTTGTACAAAATGATGGACTGTGTTTAACTTTAAAATATAAGATCGATATAGTGATTACTTCACTTGGGTATGTGCAAAATGATGCACTGTGTTTAACTTTAAAATAATATATCTATGCAGCATTTACTGTAGCACTTAAGTATGTACAAAATAAAATATCAATACAGCGTTTAAAGTACCTCAGTCAGGTATGTTCAAGATGCAGGGAAGACATTATAATAGTGTCCGAAATTTAATCTTCAGTACCAAGTGTTCTCTTATTTCTTTCTTATATTATGTAAAGCAACCACTTGACTAACCAGATCTGTCAACCCTCCCGGATTACGCAGGAGTGTCCCGGTATTTGTTCAAACCTCCCTCTACCCTGCACAGTAGAAAACAATCTCCTGTTAAATAAAAAAAAAAGATAAAAAGATTGTAGTTTTAGAAATCATTCTTCAGCATCATCTGATAACCAACTTGTTTTACAGACGGTTCTATAAAAGTGAAGAAGAAGGCACTGAGTTTTCGTCTGCTGGACAACATGAACTCTGACCTCCGACTTGGAGGTCGCTGGTGTCCGCCCGGCTGTGTGTCGCGACACCACGTCGCTGTCATCATTCCCTATCGAGATCGACCGTCACACCTGAAGGTCTTTCTTCGGAATATTCACCCCTTTCTACAGAAACAGCAGCTCGACTACACAGTCTACGTTATTGAACTGGTGAGCTTTTCAATAGAGTCCTGTTGCTCTAAAGTTTATTTTGTTAAATATCATCTTTAGGGCACAATGATTTATTAATCAAAGGGTATTGGATGTCAAACATTTGGTAATTTTTGACACATAGCCTTATAGAAAACACACAAAAAAATCTCATTAATAGCAAAGGATCTTTTACATGTATGTACACTTTTCACAGACAGGACAGCACATACCATGGTGTTTGATAAACCAGTTGTGAGGCACTGTTTTTTTGTTGGGTTTTTTGGTTTGTTTGTTTAAAGACACACTCAACACATTATAATTACGGTTATATCGGCGTCGGACATATGGTTATGTTGAGAAAAAAAACCAGTGGTTAGCTGACGGGGATCGATCCTAAACCCACTGGTGAAGACCAGATGAAATCCAGTTAGATCCTATGAGGTGAGCACACCAGGTGAGGACTCTTAACGACTGAGCTAGATCCCACCCCTTGTGTTTATCTTGTGCACATTTTATTCCAAATATGAACAAGTTAAATTTTCAAAGTGGGTAAAATTGTTACAAAGTATTTTAAATTTGTTTGATGAAGATGTATTTATGTGTTGGATAATACAAGCCTGTACAACATAATAGTTTGTATGTTTGTGAAATAGACAGATGTAATCAGTATAATTATATTAGTTTCTTTATTTCTCCCATCCCTAGCCATGCAAGACAGGCATATTCCATGACGTCAGCCCATGTGGAATAAATCAGTCATGCATGACCTCGTGACTTTTGTAGTTTGAGCTGATGGGTTTAACAATGGGTGACATCACATAAATGGCAAAATAATGTAAGAAATGCATTTTGTATTTCATAAAAACAAGGAAACCTACTGTCATAATGAAATATACAATCACTTTCGATTTATACTTTTAGTATAAACCAATTTTGGGTACGATCTTTTCAATGGTTATGATTATTTTATTGTAAGATAAACAATAAAAATGTTATGTTTTTCATGTTTTCCCAATATGCTTATTTTTCATCTACTGGATGGAAGAAAAATAATCCTACATTATGTATTCATGTGGGACAGGGCTATTCCACCCATGGCTTGCCTCGTCCCTGACAACAAATTATGTACCCTCGTGTGGAATAGCCATGTCCCACCTGGATACATATGAAGGATTCTTTATATACGACACAGGTACCAGACATTCCGTTCAACCGAGCACTGCTATTCAACATTGGATTTGTGGAGTCCATCAAACAACACAACTATTCCTGCTTCATTTTCCACGATGTCGACCTCATTCCCGAGAACGACAAGAATCTCTACATCTGTAGTGGAGAGCCTCGCCATCTGTCAGTCGCCATTGACAAACACAAATACAGGTAAAGCAGTTATTAACACGAAGACCACAGGAATCTCTACATCTGTAGTGAAGAGCCTTGCCATCTGTCTGTCACCATTGACAAACACAAATACAGGTAAAGCAGTTATTAACACGACGACCACAGGAATCTCTACATCTGTAGTGAAGAGCCTTCCCATCTGTCTGTCACCATTGTCAAACACAAATACAGGTAAAGCAGTTATTAACACGAAGACCTCAGGAATCTCTACATCTGTAGTGAAGAGCCTTGCCATCTCTCTGTCGCCACTGACAAACACAAATACAGGTAAAGCAGTTATTAACATGATGACCACAGGAATCTCTATATCTGTAGTGGAGAGACTCAACATCTGTCTGTCACCATTGACAAACACAGATACAGGTAAAGCAGTTATTAAAATGATGACCACAGGAATCTTGGCTTTTGGCCATAGTCTTGAGAATCTGAGTGTACTTTTTAAGATAAAAATGTTTACTGGTGAAGGTGTCGCCCAAAATATGTTGTGATCCCAAAGTTTCAAAATCATTCCTGCAGGCTGACTGAATAATAATGATTATGGATCCCCTCAAGAACAAGATTTTTAAGCGCACTTTAAGTCATTTAAAATATTAAAGTTCTAACACCATCAAATTTTGTATAGGATGCAAAATGTTTTTATAAGCATGAGCCATTATTATTTGACACTTTTTCTTTTTAAACATTCCAATTGTTTCAATTTAAGAATCATAACAACATTTAATATTGATGAGACTCTAAAACACTGCATCCTTGTTTTCAGATTGCTGTATTCCACTATATTTGGTGGTGCCATTGCCTTGTCGAGAGAACATTTCATCAAAGTTAATGGTTTCTCCAACAAGTATTTCGGCTGGGGAGGGGAGGATGACGACATGTTTAAGAGGTGAACACTTGGTGTTATCATGTTCATTTATATTCTGTTGATGCTAATGATCCCAGTTTGCATAACATCTGGCAACCCAAGTACAGGTTACCAAAGTATTACAATTTTACAGTTTTTACTATTTTTATATTAAATCTGTTCATAAACAGCTGAATTAAATTGAACAGAATATTTAGTGACACCCCAGCATTAAAAAGACAGTGACTATTAGGTGTTAAGCAAAGCTAAATGACAATCGACACAAAAAAACTAAAATCAATGAAACACAGTGCGAACGTAAGTGAAGAGTCACGTCCACAAAATGACACAACGATACACATCAAAATGATACACTAAATCAGAAGTAAAGTTTGTTTTGTTTAACAACACCACTAGAGATTACTGATTTATTAACCATCGGCTATTGGAAGTCAAACATTTGGAAATGCTGACATATAGTTTTAGAGGAAACCAGCTACATTCCTTCTATAGCAACAGTAGTTCTTTTATACATGCACTTTCTCATAAACAGGACATATCATGGTCTTTAGGTGCACCGGTTGGATTTGATCCTTTGACCCAAGAACTTCCGATGAGTACTCTACCAATAGAGCTAAATACACTGAACAATTAACAAAATGACATTTCATTTCAATTTATTTTCGTGCTTATATCCAATTAAGGTTCAAGCATGCTGTCCTGGGCACACACCTTAGCTATCTGGGCTTTCTGTCCAGGACAGTGGGTTAGTTATTACTTGGTTAGTGGTTAGTGAAAGAGATGGGTGTGTAGTGGCTTTACTCGTACCCACTGAGCCCGTAAGAACTTGCTCTAGGCTGGAGCCATTACCCGGCTGCGAACCTTGTACCTACCAGCCTGTAGTCCAATGGCATAACTACTGCACCACTGAGGCCGGTACAAAGTGACAAACATATTTAAAAACATTACAGATGCTTACAGATCTCATTTGAAAACTTTTAACCAACACAGATGAATGTCTTGTATTTGTAAATTTCAAGGAAAGCCATTTGACAGTGGTAAAGTACTCGCGTGGGACACGGTCAGTCTAGCATTGCTCACCATTAATAGGCCCATAAGTCTATTTCTTGCTCCAGCCAGTGTCACCCGACATATGTGCTATCTTATCTGTGGGATATATAAGGCTATTACAAAGGCTGTGGTATGTACTATCCTGTCTATGGGATGGTGCATATAAAAGATCCCTTGTTACTAATTGAAATATTTGGTGGGTTTCCTATCTAAAACTATATGTCAGAATGTTTTATATTCAATAGCCAATGATCAATAAATCAGTGTCAAACAAAACAAACTTTACCATTGAATGTTCC
>JAECMU010104203.1:0-11631 GCA_016106625.1 Dracogyra subfuscus
TACAATTCCTTGTTAGGTCAATAATTAGGTCAACCATCTGTGACATAGTGCGTTTAAGATAAAAAATATTCCCTTGCTGTTTAAAGACACCACTGAAGCACATGGTTACTCAAGAATAGATTGAATTATTACGGATAAAAGACAGACCGCACCAATTGAAAATAGAACTTACCCACTCGACTCGGTCCTTCATAAAATATATTAAAAGCTACTAAAATAATTTTGATGCAGGTGTGTTTATAGAAGTATATAACGTAAATTATTGTGTATGTATCACGCAAAATAGTAACTTTTTCGCAAATCAATCTGCAAATTTAGTTACTTATTTCTTTCGGCAATTTGCGAAACAATATCTGCATATAGGCCCTACTTTTGTTTATAATCAATTATAGTTCTAACTCTTAATCAGTTGGTTGAAATGTTTATTGATCCAACCAATCTTTGATTATTCCAATTAATATGACCAGGACACATGTCAAAGTGTCATCATTTTTTTTTTCTCCATTTTAAAAAGTCGGTTATGCAAATCAAAATCGGTTATGCAATAATTGTTTGCATAACCTATTTTTCGGTTATGCAAATTTTGAATTTGTGCAGGCCTGCCCATTAGTCTCAAGGGATCTTTAATAATAATGTGCACCATTGCACAGACAGGGTAGCATACATGTATACCATGGCATGGCCTTTGTTTTACCAGTCATGGTGATTAAGTAATTGAAAATAACAATACTAGATGTCTGTTTATGCACGTATACAAAAAAAGAGGAAAATGTAATGAACTATGTATAAAACAAACCCACATGTATACACCCTAAACAAAAGACAATTATTCCTCATCCTACACATGTATGTCATTCCATACTTCAAGTAATTTAACCAATATTTTAACAGGCTCAATTTACCAATGTCATTTTGTTTATTGTGTATGCATAATACACACATATAATATTAAATATTACTAAATCTTATTCTGTAAATTTAAATAATGAAAATGTCTTTAATTTAAACTGAATCTGCAATCAATAACAATTACCACTCATTTTGAGCTACATGTACATGTGTGTTTGGTAATTTGCCCATGCAGTTACATATATGCTCAGAATGGTATTTATGTTTTTGTGATCATCAGCTGTTAATAATTGTCAATATTTTGTCTTCATTCAATTCTCACATGTATTGGAAAATGAAATCGACTAGGAGTGTGTGGAGACATCTACATGTATATATTAATTATTTAATACATATACATGCGTATATTAATTTTATTTTCAAATGGTGGCCAAAGTACACAGCACAACATATTATGTTAGCCATCATTCAGTTTGTGCATAATTAAGCTGCACAACTTTAAATCCATTTGAACAGCTGATCACATTTTGTTTCGTATCATGTCAGAGTTTGCTACATAATTTTAAAAACATTAAACAGTAGTTGGTAAACAATTTTACCAGTTTTACATGTACATTGTACATGTATGTCATAGAATGCTCATGAATCTATTTTCTGTTTGAATCACAATGTTAAAATTAAAGTACTGAGTTGTTCGTAGTCAGTTAAACAGTAAATAAAACCTGCTTTGATGGTTTTTGCACAACACATTACAGGCAATATCATCAAAAAAATAAAACAAACCTGTGTCTGAATTTCACAAAAGATGTTAAAATTTACTAGAATAATATGTTTGTGTCCGTTAGATACCATTTATCTCATAACTCGTTTAAAAACATACCAAACTTGCTTTCACTCATTAAATACATTTTAAAATAACTTCTTGTGAGATAAATGACATCTAACAACCACTATAGCTCACGTATTATTCTCTATATCCAGTGGTCTGAAAACTTATTCCAAGTATGACTTACGCTAATTTCTCTAATACCATGAGACATTGGACCCTGATGATGTAATATCCTGGATAAATACCTGATATATAGAGTATAATAAACAAGTTACCAGTTATTATTAAATTTATGTCCTGAGTGAAATAATTGTTACTGGTCATGAGCTTTAGCGAGCAACAAGCGAAATTATTTCACCCAGGGACATAAATTTGATAATAACTGGTATCAAGTTTGTTATTCTATTAATTATCCCAGCTATTTGAGTTTTTTTAAAAGCCTTTATTTTTAATATACATGTAGCCTATATTGGCTACATGTCCATGTAAACAGAAATGATATAAACTACTTTATTGTTCAGGGTATGGCTTTAACTTTGTATTTTATTCAGTTCACAGATAATTTTTAAAACTAAAAGTTCTATGTATATGCTGTAAAAAAAAAAATCCTTAACGAATTTCATTAAAGTACCATTTTATTACAAGTTTAACTCTGAAACCAGAAAGACGTAAACACAAATGCTTTAAACTATGTATAAATATCAGTGCAGTAAGCAACCCTTGGCTCATTGCATGTAGTGCACTCGTATCAGCTTATTAGCAAGTAAATAACCCACAATACATTTCATTTAGCCAACGAAAACAAAGGCATTGTCTTCTACGATTTCTTCCCCACCAAAAAAGAAAAGAAAACCCAATTTTACCATAGAAGACAACAATCTACTTGTGGATGCTGTCGCCAAAGATAAAGGTATATTTTATCTTACAATAATGTTATTTATTATATAATATATAGACAATCCAGTGGTATTTAGTTATATGCACATACTTCCAGTATGTCGTTGGATCGATCCCACATGTTGGACCGTTTAGGCTACTTCTCATTCCAGCCTGTGCTCCACGACTGGTGTATCAAATGCTGTGGTATGTGCTATCCTGTCTATGGGATGGTGCATATAAAAGATCCCTTGCTGCTAATCTGAAAGAGTAGCCAATGTGGCGGGAGCGAGTTTCCTTTCTCACTATCATAATGGTCCTTAAACAAATGCATCACGCCATATAACTGTAAATAAAATGTGTTGAGTGCGTTGTTAATAAAACATTTCTCTCTCTCTCAAAATGGAAAGGAAAGGAATGTTTTATTTGATGACACACTCAACACATTTTATTTACGGTTATATGGCATCAGACATATGGTTAAGGACCACACAGATATTGAGAGAGGAAACCCACTGTTGCCACTTCATGGGCTACTCTTTCCAATTAGCAGCAAAGGATCTTTCATATGCACCATCCCACAGACAGGATAGCACATACTACGGCCTTTGAGAAATAGCCCAATGGGCCCACCAACGGGGATCGATCCCAAACCGACCGCACATCGAGCGAGTGCCTCTCGAAATGGACAAACTTGCTAATTATAGTCTGTCGTGTTCTTCGTAAATAATTTCAGTCTGGCTTAACGTAGAAGAAAAGTAAAAACAGTTTTGAAAATAAAATGTTTTTACTATTTTGCAAAATATCTCAGGGTCAACATCACTTGCAATGACACCGATAGAGAATGTAGGTCATTGTTTAGAACATCGCAAACTTCAAAAATATTTTGTCTGTCCAACCTGTATTTCCTTATTATTTCTTGTTTTCCCATATACTCCAAAGGGTTATTTCGATTTAGAAATACATGACCAATATTATGGAGTTGTCTTCTGTTATTTCTGTTGTGTAAACAAACATAAAGCGCCATATTGAAATGAAGATCGGGTTCAAAATATTTACATGCCACGAGCAATGTGTGCACCTGTCAAGGTGTTACGTGCGTGCTGCACGTCGAGTTACTGGTTTAAATCGTTAAGAGTGATCTATGTCTGACGTAAGTGTTACGAGTGCTTTGAGTTACAGGGCCCTGAAGGGCCAACTGACCCTCTGGCTACGACCTGTTTTATTTATTATTATTTTAAATTTCGTGTATGGCTTTGGTTTCATAAATAGTGCAAGTGCTGTGTATCGGTTGGTTCAAGCAGTGCAGCTATGTAAGAATACAACCTAATAAACTTCGCAATACCACAATCTATACCACTGCCTGCATAATTTTATAACCTTTCGTGCATAAAATTATGGTACACTGATAGCATTCCTCAACGCCTTGTATTTTAATGTTACTGCTCACGCCACCCACCCCTTTAAACAAAATAAAGACGACGGTCGTGGTTTTAAACAAGTCGAGGGTCGTCTTGCTTCTCAGCGTATCGGGATTTCATTATAAATAGCCGAACAACAACAAAAATTAAGGTGGGGAAAAAAAGAAACAAACAAGACATTTTAATTTATCGGTCATGACAAAATTTTTCGCATAGGATGTTTTAAATGTTCTTTTGGTTGCATTCAACGTTCGTCAATTCCGGGTTCTTGTGCTTCGACTTAGTGAAGTAAAAATGGTTTCGTCGATTTAAATCGTGTTGTCATCGTAAATGTACCCTGTAGTGACACACTTGACTGTCTCCTCTTGTCGGCTTTTTAATTAATCAACAATATTTTTAAATACATTAAGGCGAAAATTTAATCGGCAGATCGGTTGATTTGCTATCGACCAATGCGAATCGGCAGCCATCATTGAAAGTTTGTCTAACCTTGCATCACGTGTGACGGGGGGCGTGGTTAACTTGTCATATGGAGGGGTCAACTGGGCATGATAAGAGAAACTACATGTATTTACTAGCCTGACAGTTGGGCATGGTCGGAGAAACTACATGTATTTACTAGCACGACAATTAATAACCACTTGCCACAAGTGTCACACTGCTATATTCTATAAGCACTGACATATACATGTATCAGTGATAAATAACCAAGCCGTCTATTTTTCAGAACTGACAAATGAAATAGAGAAATTTGCCTGCTAAAACCACCAAAACATCACAGGTAATTTTTCAAGAGACAGATCTATATATATACATATATATGTAGGTACGTGTATATGTTTAAATTTTTATTAATTCATCATTTAATGCACTTGAAAATAATTTCTTGCAAGTCTTGCAAATTTAATTATGTAATGTATAAATATAATTTAAAAAGAAAACCGCACAAATACAAAAACAAACAAACCAAAAAACATTTAGAAGTTCATAAAACAATATGGTTATGTGCAAACTTTAAAAAACCCTCACCTGACGAAACTGATCACCGTTCATTTTGTTGGCTTGCAGTGAACTCGTATGGAAAACTTACTCGTATGGGGGAAATGCGGTGAACTCGTATGGAAATCAACAAGTGAATTCGTATGGAAGATTTACTGGTATGTGGGGAAAATGCACTGAACTCGTATGAAAACTACAAACTGATATATCCAATACTGTATAGCAACTTGTGTTTAGTTTTTTATGCAGAGTTTGACAAATCCGCTAGCAGTGTCGCTAACATGACAAAATAGGTGACCACGGGTGACACGAAAATAAGTTACTGCGGTTGACACGCAAATAGTTGACTGATGTTGACATAAATAAGAAGCATGAATACAAAAGAAGTGTTAAAATACACATTTACGAGAAATACAGGGCTCGAAACGGCCTGTAGCCAGGTCACCAAATTCGACCAAAGTCCCGTTCGGGCGACTTAAATATTAAAACATAATGGAGTTAGTCGCCCAAAAAATATTATTTGGGCGATCTTCTTTCTATATCATATGAGCCACTATTAATAATTGTATTGCATATATTTATTCCACATTAAAATCTTGCTCGTGGTTCGCAAAACTTAACGTATCGGTTTACCGTAATTTGCCAACATTCACTTTATATTAGAAACATTGATGTCCTATACCGGATTTGATAAAACAAAGACGTCCTAATGCAGTTCGCAACAATTCGGAACACCTCGGCCGAATACGTGATCAAATCCGAACATTCCCGAATGTCATCTTGGTTTTTGTCATCTGCTTCTTGGTGTTCCGATTTCTGTTTTAATTGGGGTTTTTTTTATTGGCCAGTTAATTTGGTGACTATTAAATTGACTAAAGATATGATTACAACTAATACAAGTAAAATCACGACCATGATGTCATCCACCGGATGACATTTTCTTAAACACACCTCAAGAACCAAAAGGGGAAAAGCAAGTTTACCTTGGAAGTTTACTTTGTTTTTCAGTTCTGTCTAGCGCAAATGAAGTTAGGTTCTGTTAGGATAAGGAGAACTTTACCCCCACTTCGTTTGTATCTAGTTCTTACAAATACTTATAATATTAAACACTGAACATGTGAGCAACACTTCGCTAACATGTGAACAATTATGTAGCCAAGTTGCTTGTAGATGTTTTTGTATTATATGTGAACTACCCCTGGAAGACGAGTCACGCCATGCAGTTGTGTGTTAACGATGTAAACAAAACATTATTAAGTTCAGACATTTTACAAGTAAAATTGTACAAAATAAGTAAATAATTTGCCCAAGTCGTGTTTTCTGTTAATTTTTAATTTCAATACATGTATGTTGGTATCTTTGCTATGCAAAAATGGTTCTTCAAATCAATATTATTTTATTGAAGCACATTTTATATGCTTATTTAAATATTTTGCTTAAAACCTGAAATATGAATATTTCCTGTTTGGGCTACCTAAAGCAAGTTTGGGCCACTGAAAATGAAATTTTAGTGGCCCAGATATTTGTTTTTGGGCCACCATAATTTATGACGAGTTTCGAGCCCTGAAATATCATCCCCATATGAGTTCACCGTAATTTTTTCCATATGAGTTCGTTTTCCATACGAGTTTTTCGTTCATACGAGCTAGTTTCCATACGAGTTCACCGCATCCCATTTTGTTACGCCTGCACTGTTAGAGTAACAACTGTTTGGGTACCAGTCACAGTAGTTATAGGAAAATTGCGCGAATATGACATTGCAACATTTTGTTAACTTGGACTTCAATTAAATATAATATTGGTGAATAATCACAGAGGGATATAGCTAAAACGGAACTATGCCAAAACGGCACCAAGCGAAAACAGAACCAAACTGGACAAAACGGAACCTGCATTGGCTAAAACAGCACTGAATTATATGGCTAAAATGGAACCTACGATGGCTAAAATGTCACCATAATTGAATTTAATTTGAAAAATAGTAAATAAGACCCAAAAAAACAACAAAACAACTTAACTCAATGAAAAGTTATTTATTAAAAGAAAAAATAAATGTTTTTGTGTCACTTCTGATAGTTGTACAAACAATATTCAGGTCAGGTAATTTTATTTACGTGCTTCCATCAGATAACTGTTCAAGCACGCTCACATTGGGAGCCGCCTCTGACAAGAGCCAGATGCCAATCTTGCTGAGGGGAGCTGGGGAATGGGGTAATAATGCACTTGGCGCTCTTAATTTCCAGTCTACGACTTCTTAATTCATCCCCCCTCCAACCCAATTTCATCACTCTGAACCCTAACCCTAATCCTGAAATTTAAAAATAAGATAAGTTATATATATTTATATATGGTTCCGTTTTAGCCATGATACTTATTGATAGGTTTTGTTTTCGCCAACAAAAATGGTTCCATTTTCGCCAAAGAAAATGGTTCCCTTTTGGTGCGGTTCCGTTTTAGCCTGTACCCATCACAGAAGTGAGTGCCTTTTTTAATGGTTACAACTTTTACGGTACCAGTAAACAAATTCACGGGGTCGGTGCGAGGTCCTTCCGGCCCCTAGGGGAGATACTGGTTCCTATAGAAAATGGTCCTTGAATGCCTAGTTGCGCCGAAACACCAGACAGCACTGTAATACTACTTTGTAAACTGAAAACAGATTAAAAGTAAATACTAAAATAGTAAGTGTCTGAATCTCAGCGCAATCAAGCATGGTCGAAAATATACATTATAGTTTTTATACATTGTTGAACTAAGGCACAATAGTTGAACCAGGGCACAATACAATATTTCACAAGAACCGTTGTTCTGTTCACGTTTTGGTTATGCAACTTAAAAATAACGAGAACTGCCAATCGGTTATGTGGTGAACTATTACTAGTAGTCGTTAGGGTGGATGGGTGTTGTTGGTATGGTCCTATGGAACCATTGTTTAAAAATTTACAAACCTGTTTGCTTTTTATCCTGATGTGCAATTGATGGAGATGCACTGCCAACAGAACTGGCACCCATGAACTTGGAATCCACAGGTCTCCTGGTCGATTTTGTATTTGCGTTATAATTACGATCTTCTTCCCTTCTCGGTTTCATAAATGTGCCATTTTTTGTTGGACTTTTCCCTTTTATGGGATATTTAGGGTATTCTTTTTTTTCATAAGTTTTTGATTTAATTTCGGTTTCCGTCTTTGACTGGACTTCTCGAGCAGAAGTTTCCTTCAAGTTGGATCTATAATTTTCTGAAACGCTACGATCGGATTTGTCATGGTTTCGTTCACTCTTTTCCTGAGTAACCTTAGTTTTAGCAGCTCCCTGCTTATCGCTCATCACATGGAATTATTTTCAGGCAACCATACTGTTCGTATTTCACGCTAAAATGAAGGTTGTACATGAAAAGTTTTATTTTATGATTCCGCCATTGCTGATCGGTTCTCGCTATCTACGCCGCATAGAATATTTAATGTAAGGCGATTGGTTAAGCGTGGGAAATCCGTGTATTTAAAAATAGATTTTCCCAAATCTGTGAAATTAAAAATAGATTTTCCTAATATTTCCCATTCGGTTTACCTCGGTAGATTTCGGATTATTTAGACTCCGCATTTTGCAAATCATCGGCTGTGTTCGGTGGATCTAAACGAATGTACACGAAGATTTCTAAATTTGAATTGTGATCACGGGCAAAATAAAATAAAATACATATAATAGTAAAATAAAATTAAAAACAGTATATATGTATATTGTTGGAAAAGATTATTAATTATATAAATACACACAAAATATCAACGATAATGTAAATGTGTTTCTTTGGGCTGTTTCTTTTCTAAATAATTTATCTTAAACCTTTTCCCCACTTTCAACATTTGTTGTTTATGTTTTCAAGAAATAAAGGTTTGGCTTCTATTGTGCTCTTTATTTCATTGTCTATACAATGTCTAAATAACTCAATGAATATGGAACTAATTAACGCGAATGAAGCGTGCTATGTTAAATCGGGATTCTCTAGGAAGTAGGTGCTCCTTTATGTAGCGTGGAAAGTAATCATAATAAGAACAACAATGTCAGCGCTCAGAGATGGATTTGTTTTGGCAAATTTGCCCAGTGAAAATTCGCTTTTGGGCGTTGAACAAAGCAATACAGAAGACTGCGTTGTTGTAACATGCAAAACTGGTTTCATTAAATCTTACAAGGTCGGTATTGTTTGTCAACACGTCGAATAAATGTTTCTAAGAACTTTTTGGTTCGGTCCACGTGTGAAATCTTCGTTCAAATCATGAATTGGACAGACGGAGTTGGTCCCAAGTTGATCTTTCATTTCAACACTAATACCGTTTATATGACCAAAATGTTATGTTCACTGTTATGCTTTGTGTTCATATAATAAATTTATATCATTTTCGTTATTACACTAATTTACAGCTAAAAAATCGGCCTAAAGGGGTACCAGACGTTTCGCCCCCCAGCAAGTTCGCCCCCAGTCAGTTCGCCTCCACATAATACCGTTCGCCCCATATGCCAGTTCACCCCCAGTCAGTTCGCTCCAAATCTCATGTCAATTCGCCCCTAAAATTTATTTAAAAAAAACAACCTATGTAAGTATAATTATTTAACATTGAATGATGTGTTTGAAATAAAAACTATTTAATCAAGTGAAGACGGAACGGAACGAGAACTCGGACATCACAGTAGCGGTGTTTGCCCAAAGTAGGTCAAGTGTCAGAATGTCACCTCTGCAGTCAATATCACCCTCGGGTTTGACACATCAATTCACAAAAACATTATTAAAATGTGTGATAAAATATAAAACAAATACCTGGTAACTAATATATATTCACTAATAATATTTGCAAAAGATTAAAAAAAATTGCAATGCGAGTTTTAGAAACAACCATTTGCAACCAGTTTTGTTCAGTTGATCCGCCTCACGGTGTGAATAAGCGCTGTTCGCATGTCCACGTGACCATTTTTCCGCTTTACTTTACAGTAAATTTAGATGTTTAAAAAAACATTTATGCAATATGGTGCATCCCATCCTTGATCGCTGCCTAGTACTAGTAGTAGTCTCTTTTCTAACAGATCCGAACAGTCTTCCAGTCATATTTCAAGATGGGGGCGATCTGACTTAGTTTGGGGGTGAACTGGTATGTTTTTCGGGGGCGAACTGGCAGGGGGCGAACTGACTGGGGGTGACCTGGCTGGGGGGCGAAACGTCATGGATTCAAGGGGCGGCACGTAGCTCAGTGGGGTATGCGGTCAAAACGGCACAATGATGAAACAACCCTGAACATGTAAGTCGAAACGGCCAAAGAAAAAAGTCAAAATGGCCAAAGAAAAAAGTCAAAACGGTCAAAGAAAATGGTCAGAACGGCCAATAGGTACTATCATGTTAAATTAATTCCCATTACTAGCATTAGTAATAATTAGTCATCAATATAGCCTATATCACATTGGCAGTTAAAAAAAATATGTATCAAAACAACGGAATCACTGGTAACAGTTTATTATACATTTTAATTAACAACACTGATAAGAGTTCCAAGTGGCAATGCTCGACGAGGAGGTGGGGGTGGGGATCCAAATACCGTCTGCACTGGGACTGATAGTGACAATTCAGGCTTTAAACAACTCTAGTTTTGATCTGAGATACATAATATATATATGACAGACCACCAAAAAAAAAGAAGAAAAAAAAGCTTCTATTAGAAGTTATAGCAGAAAATGCTCAACAAAGAGAGAGACATGAATGCAGCTCTGTCACATTTGACAAAAACAAATTAACTTTCTAAGGGAATTCCCTTATTTGTGTATTGATACAGTTGTAAATCATTGTGGAATAG
This sequence comes from Dracogyra subfuscus, assembly GCA_016106625.1. Classification (NCBI taxonomy): domain Eukaryota; kingdom Metazoa; phylum Mollusca; class Gastropoda; order Neomphalida; family Peltospiridae; genus Dracogyra; species Dracogyra subfuscus. The sequence continues at coordinate 10,803 of JAECMU010104203.1, forward strand.
AGTTCGATTTAAAAAAAAAAAATATAGTTTTGTAGTGAGACCATATTATGAGTATGAAACACTCTGCACAGTTATCTTTCTTGACACTTGTGTAGATGAAATACATTTTTGAAGTATTATATCTAAGGCCGTTTTGACTTTAGTTAAGGGCGTTGTGACATATTCACTTTGGCCGTTTTGACTTTTTTGGGGCCGTTTTTGACCAATTATTGTTAAGGCCGTTCAGTGGTACGGTGCTCACTTGATGTGTGGTCGGTCTGGGATCAATCCCCGTGGTGGCAGGGCTCTACATTAACTTTTTAAGGCACCTGTCCTGTAGGACATGCAAAAAATAAAACTACATGTCCTTCTATGTATATATATTTTTTTGTAATCATCAAATTGTTAAGCACCTGTCCGGTCGGACACGTGAAATGGGGTATTCACATGTCCCCAGTAAATTCTACCTGTACCGGACAGTCGGACAATCCTTACTGTCGAGCCCTGGGTGGGCCCATTGGGCTATTTCTTGTGTGCCAGTGCACCATGACTGGTATAATATCAGTCTGTGGTATGTGCTATCCTGTCTGAGATGGTGCATATTAAAGATCCTTTGCTGCTAATCGGAAAGACTTCAAAGAGTAGCCCATGAGTATCTGTGTGGTTCTTAACAGATGACTGATGCCAAATAACTGTAATTAAAATGTGTTGAGTGCATTGTTAAATAAAATGTTTCTTTCTTTATTACAGCATACCCAATTTTACCATTTCGTACCGAAGTCATTGCGTATCTTAGTTATGTTGTACCATTATTATTTCGTACCATGTGACTGTCTGTTTGGTCATTTCG
>JAECMU010104219.1:0-17081 GCA_016106625.1 Dracogyra subfuscus
GCTGGAGCTGTTGCTTACATGCATGCATACATATATGGTTATAATACAAAGAGAGAGAAAAAAATAAATAAAATAAAATTGTTTGAAATATAGGTGCATTCTTTCACAGCCTGCCATTGATTGCCTGTGCCGGGTTGCGTTTTCAGTCGGAGTGCAATAGGGGCGATACCCTTTCCAAAACAACTTACAAGCAGGCTGACGTTTGAATGACACCCTATATTTGTAGTCTATTTACAGATGATATCAATTTAGGCTAGGCATGGGGCCCAACTGGGTATATGTTTAAACATGTTATGTATTCTTTCACCATCTGTCCTTGGTTGCTTGTGTCGGGTTGCGTTTTCGGTCGGAGTGCAATAGGGGCGATACCCTTACCAAATAACTTACAGACAGGTGGAGGGTTGAAATAACACTATATAATTATATTATATAAGAGACTTCCTGCTACCGCTGTTTGTTTGAGTTGGGCTGCATATTATTCAAGTGCGAAGGGGCGCTATCCCTTCTCTATAACTTTTGGTAGGAGTCTTTTAGTTAAATATTTATTATTATCCCCCTGCCGTTGGTTGTTTGATCCAGGGCGCTTTTTCAGTCGGAGTGCTAAATGGGCGCTACCCTTTTTCTATAACTTACAGGCAGGGTGAAATTTATAATGGTATGTAAGTTAATTAAAATTTTGGTTTGGTTGCCATGACAAAGCTACATGATAACTCAAACTAAGCACTTATTATGCTCATGAAGACTCCTACTAAACACGCACATGTAAATGGATAGTTTATGAAGCAAACTACATTACAGATAATGGCCCAGACCAGCACAGCCCATACATCCAATAAGTCTAATTGCACTATTAAATGTCAACAGCTAGAACAATAGACCTATAACTGACAAAGGTTTTGAAAAGACAGGAACTGATAAGCATAAATTTGTCACTTGAAATACACAGTATGCTTTCTGATAATGAGTTTCACAATCAGCTGCTGCTTTCCATACTAAAGCATTGTACAGCTATTCCAATTAAAGGTATTTGAACCTGAATTGGAATTCAGCACAAAAACCAGTACCGGTATTTAAATGGGCAAAATGTAGCTCAGTGGTAAAGTCCTTGCCTGATGCACAATCTGTCTGGGATCAATCCCTATCGGCGGGCTACGTATTGTTCCAGTCAGTGCATCATAACTGGTATATAGAAGCCTGTAGTATGTACTACCCTGTCTTCCAGTGGGAAAATGTAGAGGTTTCCTCCCTAAGACTGTCAAAATTACCAAATGTAAATCGTGTTCTCTAGTAGTGGTGTTAAACAAGTTGGAAGTATGTAAATAATTAACGACAGTCATGAGTTTTCTGCTATTGTAAGTTGTTTCTGACTAACTGAGCCTTTTTAACAACTAACGGGGGTGAAGAAAGTTAAATAATACAACTACCAGTCTAACGGGCAATCTGTTATTGGTGTTGTTTTTTATTCATTGAATCTGTGACTCCATATGTCAAAATTCCAAACCATTCAAATAAACAATTAAATTATTTTACGAATACACACCACATGTACTGACTGCATTGATAACTTTGGACTTTCAACTGTGCAAGCACAGCATTCTGAAAATAGTACTGGTTAAAGGTCAATACTTCCTAGAAATGGCTTATTTACAAGGAAAGCATGTCGCTGGTTTGTTTCGAATAGATGGTTTTGTTAAATTACTTGCAGGATGTCATTTGATTTTTATAGATCTCTATGAAACAAACGTGAAAAAGCTAGTCTTTACCAGGATATTAAAACATTAATTTTATAGATTTGTCAATCAAGGTTTGGGGCTTACTTTCATTTGCCACGTGATGATAATCACATACACTTCCCCATTGCGTTTGGCCAGTTCCTTAATAATGTTTTTAAAATTAAATAAAAACACACAGACACACATCATTTGAAATGAACGGTGTATTTTATACTGTTGTTAAAAATATTATATTGTTCTATAGGCTGGCAGATTAGTAAAACTTATGGCAGGCTAGTAAATTTTAGTTGGTTCTGTTCATGCAGGCTAGTGAAATATTTTCCATTTCTGCACCCATGACTAAAATTTCATGTTAAATAAAACAAATACAAGAAAATGCATTTTGCATGTCATTTTAGTCATTAAAAATACTTTGTAGGTCAAAAACATGTTACAGTAGTAGCAAACTATAGACAGATCCTGTTAGAAATTAGTGACAGAATGGCAATCAGTATTAAATTATAAAAAATTTTAATTTCTTTTTTGAAAATAAAAATCAGAATAAAGTCTTTATAAATACAAGTGGTCGAGGATTACTTCTCAATTTCTAACATTTTCTTCTTGGTTAAAAGCTGAGATCGCTCTCCATTTTTACATTATTAAGTCTTGCTGACAATTTAAGTTCCTTGCAAATATCGACTATACATTAGGGATGGGTTCGCCATTTATTTTTGTATTGCAATATTATAGTGTCGGGATATTTTACATTTATTATATAATGCAGAATTAATCCAAATCAATGGTAGAATAAAGACTAATTCATTTAGAAAACTGTTATCAGTTGTTGTATTGTTGTGTTGGAAATGTTCAGAATGCTTGCAAATCAAACACAAAATACAAATGGATTAAATAATAAAATGCACATCTGTCCACTGTTGAACAAAAAGCTACATGGCAAAAGGTAGAAAGTGGTGAATTAAAGATTTTTGTGCTGTTTATCCATTTGGCAATTTAACTGTTCAAAGACCTGTGTCAGATGTACCATGTGTCAACATTTTATTTTGTTAAAGTTCTGTAGAATCAAGCAGTTACATTGCATATTTGAATCTGCAGTGTAAACTTTATCCACCAAGTTGCAAATTCACAAAATCTCTCTGTACCTTTTTTTTTAAATATTTGATTTTAATCATTAAATATAGTGTGTATGTTAAAACAAGCAACCATTGTATATATGTATTTACTTTTTCTCTTCTTTTTTTCTTCTTTTTTAAAATTATTATATTGTCCCAGCAAAAACAATTTGGCAATGTCAGGGATGGGGCCCTGAATCATTACTTTACATGTATAGACATGTGTACATAGATACATACTCACACATTCTCCCTCTCTCTTACACACACATCCAGAGTTATATATATCTATCATACGTAACAAACTATATTATCAAACTTACATTTCTCTGTTCTTATCACAATATGTTCCTATTAATTGTTACTTGTTTCTAAAACACTGAACCAAGGTGACCAGTACTCATCAAATTCTTTATAGTTACAACTTTTATAAAATCTAAATGTTTCAACATTCAACCTTTCGTATATAATATTTTTAATGGCATCTGTGTTCAATCTGGCTTGTCTTATTTTCATAATATAAATATAATATTTTGTATTGACAATTAAGTTGTTTAAAAATTTAGTTTTGGTTTTTTTAAATTTCAAACAGTATCACATATTTATCAAACTGCGTATGTTCACCTTTTTTCAGTGTCCACTGTTCCACTGCATTCCATTTATAAGCAGCTTTAAGACATTCATAGAATAAGTGTTCCAGGGTCTCTGGTTGAAGTTGACAAAAATTACAGATAGTAGAATCAACATATTTGATTTTGTATACAAATTTGTTTGTTGCTATTATTCTGTGTAAGATTCTATCCTGAAGCCATATAAGAGTAGGACTTTTAAATTTGAAAAAGGTATACTGTAATATATTTTCCATTCATCTAACGAAAATGTACACTCTTTTTCCATATATTTTGCTTGTAAAATTGGGCAAATACTAGAACAATTTAATATTTTATGCATTAAAAATCTGTAAATGTTTATAAGGTTATATTGGGTTATTCAATTCAGGATTTATTTCGTTTACTCGTGTTTTTACAGTGTTACAGAATAACTTTACAGCATATAACGAAGAGGCAAATTCAAGGAAATTTGTTTTTAGATTATATTTAATTCTGAATGTATTATAATTAATGAAATATCCATATTCATCCATCATATCTTGAATAAACAATACCTTACTCAAAATATGTCTTGTACAAAATAGGCTTTCTATCCATTGTTATTTTACTATTATACCAAATGTTACAGCTCATTATTTCTTCCATTTTCTTAAATATTTGTTTCTGCTGAATCAACAGCCAACTATGGTTTGATTGATAACTACTTTAATGTGCTCATATACCACTAGGGTTTCGAACACGCCCATCCAGAATCCGACCTCTGATAAGATCCGTTGACTCGTGATAGGGGGGAGGGGGGCAACTATGGAGAACATCTTTCCAAAAAGGATTAGTTTGTTTCTTAGTTTTATATTGATTAAAATAATCTCCATAAAAAAACCCTAGCTTTTGAGTGGTTAAACCTGTGTCAGTTTCAAAAAGTGTTTTCCATTTAGAATTGGATGTAAGAATTCTTCTGATCCATGTGGATTTTAATGCAGTTATAAAATTAGAAATAAGTTACATTTTCAAACACCTATTTTCTATATATGTATTTACTTTATGTAATGCAATTCTGCTTGTAGAATTTTCAAGAAATCCACTAGTTACGGAATCAACTATTTTCCAGTTCACTAATCATAGTTTAAAATATTCTAGCCCTACTTTATTTGAACCTTTAAAGGGACATTCCTGAGTTTGCTTTTTAATGATTGTAATTACATATCAAATATATTTTTCTGCATAACATATTAGTAGCTGTATATTGAATGTATTTCTGATCGTTCTAATATTTGTATTAGGTTAAATTTAATTTTATTTCCTAAAATATAAATCTTTTTTACTTACAAAATTATTTGAAGACAAAATCCAGTTTGGGCTTCTTACAAATATTAAGAAATATCGTAGAAATATTTTATTAGTGGGAAACATCTTTCAATGCAGCAAACTCAGGAATGTCCATTTAAGACTAAAAAATAAAACAATACCCAAATATAGCTAAAATGCTTTATGGTCACCATAATTTGTAATGTCACTAGTTGTGTTTATGTGAATACCATTAACTACTAGTAATGTCACTAAATTAAAATATCTACACAATAGTACACATACCAGTTTTAGTTGTACTATTCAGAGTACACAAGAAGTTGATAACAGTAGACGGTTCATTTAAAACATATAAACTGTTAATTTCTACAAAACTGAGTGTTGCTAGTAAGCACATTGTTTTAATTCTCTTAAATCTCATGTACTTTTATGTGTGTGTGTGTGTGTGTGTGTGTTTTAACATTGTTGGCAATGGGAACTAATTTGGTGAAACATGAAATGGGTGCAAAAAAGAATTGGAGGGGTGGGGTAGAGATATTTAACCATTAAGCGCCAGTCCCACTGTGGCGAATAATTTGGGGAATCGATACGAATAAAGAAAAATGGATTCTTCTGCGAATGGTTGCGATATTTTGTTAAAAGATTTGGTGTCCACATTGGTTTTACAGCCCCAGTCCCACTGTGGCGATTTTTGGCTGCGAAATAATACGAACCGGCATTGGTTGCATCATCGTAAAGGTTCGAATTACTTCTTATTAGTTCACTGCCTCTTTCGTATTAGATTGGCCACAACCGCAGGCCAATACGAACCGGTGCAAATCCGCAACAAACTAACAGGAATGCACAACAATGAGATACGAACCAACAAGAATTGACATGATTTGACACGATGCAATACAAATAGGCTTCAGTTCGCAGGACCCTTGCAAATGGTTTGAATATTTCAAAACCATCGTATTGGCCTGCAGTTGTGGCTGATCTAATACGAATGCGGCAGCGAACTAATAAGAAGTAATTCGAACCTTTACGATGATGCGCAACGAATGCCGGTTCATATTAGTTTGCAGCCAAAAGTCGCCACAGTGGGACAGGGCTTTAGTAAAGGCTTGTTTTGCAAGTCCAGAGATTGAGTCATAAGTGGGGTACAGAGCGAAAATGGATGAAAACCAATGCTTAATTTTTTTTTCAAAAATGGATTGTAAATACAAAACATAAACAGGGTCCATGTACAGTCTTGCATATGACAATTGTGCATTACATACAATGCCATTAATAGATTAGCTTTTTAAAGCTTGATCTGCATTTATTGATTGCTTGGGTAGGCAAGTGCATTGTTAATGTGGAATATATATACAATGCTGAAAGATCCAATATAACAGATTTATAACATAGCAGAGAACACTAATCTGGCACTTTGTGTATAAGCCATCACCGGGGGTTATTATCCATTCAGTTAGCACCCATTGTACATCTATTAGTGCGACTTTCACATAATCAGTAGTCAGCTAGAACAGTAATCTAGTCTTTACACCTGGTGTAAAACTACATGTAGCCAATGATTTACTATATACAATATATAATAACAGTAGTGTATTGCTGATATTTACATTAAATTCACTTGATTTTCTGAAAGGAAAGAAATATTTTTAATGGCATTTTAAAGTACTGATTCACTGATATTTGGTCTCTTAACAGTTGAAGCAACTTGATACATGCGCATACACACACACATGCACACAAACTAAAAAGGATGGATGGATGGAGGGAGGGAGGGAGAGAGAGAGAGGGAGAGGGAAGAGGGGAAGAGACGGATACAGATACAGGGATACAGATACAGGGAGAGAAGGAGAGTAAGCTTAAAGCACCACACACTCTATTCCTAAAGTTATGCAGCTATAGAAATCGTTTATATACACTTTCCCATTGTGTGAAGGATTCATATCACTATGTTTAATGTACCAGCTGTGGTTGACTGGGACCAGAAAACCCACTGCATGTCTACAAACACTTGATTACTAAGCTAATATTGTCAACATGTCATAGAATGAGTTAAAGGGACATTACTGAATTTGCTGCAATTTTAAAGATGTCATCGACGTTTTAACAATTGTAATTACATATCAAATATATATTTTTGCCTAAAATATTAGTGGCTGTATATTAAATGTCTTTCTGATCATTCTAAAAAAAAAAAAAAAAAAAAAAAATTGTACTAACTTAAATTTCATTTTATTTCCTAAAATAATTTGTTTTTCATCTTGTTTGAAGAAACAATCCAGATTGGGCTTCTTACAAATATTAAGACGACCAGAAACTCATGGAATATACAGACACTGATATTCTAAACAAGAAAATTTATTTAATATGTAAGTTTAATCGTATGAATATTCTTTTAGTCAGAAACATCTTACTCAGGAATGTTCCTTTAATAAATATTGAAGTACATGTACATCTATAGCACAAATGACATCACTTTTTTCAATACCAAATTAAATATAATTTATTCTAGACCAGTTAAAACAGAAGTTGAAGTTGTTTGGTTTTTTAAGCAATATTTATTGACCTTTGTGTTAATGTTGGGGATTGACCCAACAGGCGATGCCTTAAGATCTCTCCCTACATATGACAATTACAAATTTCATATGGCAGGCAAAAAATACAATTTATTTAAACCAACATGTAGACAAATAAACAAGCATATTGTAGTTGGAGACTGTGTGTGTGAGAGAGAGATATATATAGAGAGAGACGAACAGAGAGAGAGTTAGTGAGTGATTGTGAGAGTGAGTGAGTGAGTGAGTGTGTGTGTGTGTGTGTGTGTGTGTGTGTGTGTGTGTGTGTGTGTGTGTGTGTGTGTGTGTGTGTGTGTGTGTGTGTGTGTGTGTGTGTGTGTGTGTGTGTGTGTGTGTGTGTGTGTGTGTGATTTCCAAGTAAAAGTGTTTTGTAGTTTAGGTTGGAATAGATGTATAGAAATTGTCTACATAGTCTGTTAAAGTCGCTAATATTTAGGCGAAGATGACAGTGTTTGTATTTCAGATCGCCTCTCACTTGAAGAAATATGATGTAATTTTAATCTTACTTGCATTTAAATTTTGTTCAAGCAACTTAAGGATAAAAGAAATTCTTGTATTCATTGATAATTTGTTCCATCATTTAATTTCTGAAGGGAAGAAAGAATCAGAAAATAATTTGTTGAAGTTATTTCTCCTCAATAATTTTTTTTTTTTTTTTTTTTAACCTGCCTAATACTTTTACGTCATGTGTTCTATAAACCAATACTTTTTTTAACACAAAACTGAATGTCGGTTTTTACTTCCTTGTTTACATGACATAACACTGTGAGCTGTGTTGGCTTGGTTTCAAATGGCAGGGTTTACACATGGCTTAATGTATGCATTACCTTTGTGTACTGGTGTAGGTTGTAATACTAATAGTGCATGTGGTTACGTGCAACAAGGATATCATTCCATGTCAGGGCACGGAATAACAGCTTACAGATAAAATAGAAATTAATTTTTGCAATAGCACACCCTGTTAACTTGTTCAGTAGAGCACTGTACTCTCGTACTTGGGGCTCTGTGTTCAAATCCCCAACATGATCGTATAATTAATATCTTGTCTGCTGTGGCTACTGACTGTACCTAAAGTCTGAACAAAATGTTAACAATTACAATAAAGTGCTTTCCTACATTTATTTTCCATTAGATTTTACCCACATTTTGTCCAGACAGAAATCTTGAAAAAACAAACTTGTAGAGATTCCACATACCAGTAATAGATAATAACTATGTCACCTATATCAACTTCGCTGAGATCGCATAAGGCAAAAAGTATATAATTTTGGGCTGGCTGCCATTTTGACTTTTTATGGAATACTCTAAGATGGGTGAAAGGATATGACTTAATCTAACAATGTCATAACTGTATGGTATAACAGCAAACATGATGATGTCATATTGTTTTTTTCTTCTTCTTTTTTTTGTTTAAAGATACCACTAGATAACATTGATTTTATATTAGTTATGTCACAAACTTTGAGGCTTTCACCCCTCTTGAAGAGTATTCCATAAAAAAGCAAAATGGCAGATGGCAAAAAACTGCATATATTTTGGTTTATGCAATCTTTAGTCTCATATGTGGAATTTGTGTCACTGTAATGGGGTTTTTTCTCAACTTGTGTCTGGAAATCTTTTGGGGAAATGTAATTATAATTAAAGGTAGGAGGGTAATTTATTGTAGTTGTTAGCAATTTGTTTCAGACTTTAATAGGGATACCCCAGCTTATAGAATATGGCATTATTACACAAAGGGTTGCCAGTTCAAATCTCATTAATGGAGGATAGCTATTTGTTACTGGTAGATTTTTAATAAGTGTAATTGGTGGTGGTGGTGGTGGTGGTGGTGGTGTGTGTATGTGTGTGTAGGATATATATTCATTAACATGTCTTAATTATTGAATTTAGAGACTTGCACGTGTACAGCTAACTGTTAGTTTTATTTTTGTCAATGATGCATCTCGCTCTTTTGAAATTATTTGAGTACATTTTTTATACCACTATTTGTCACTTGTGGATCCATCACTGGACTGAATCATTGTGAATACCACTGTTGTATGAACAGAAACAAACACACGTAGGAGTATGAGGACTTTGTGTACATCACAGTTATTATAATTGAGGGTTACCAGGAATTCTGACTGACTGTCTATTAATAAGCTTAGATATACCTGGTTTCTTCGAATGATTGCTTTACTGCATTTATTGTACTACTTGTATATTTCATTAATAGCAACTTCCTAATCAACATCTTTATGCTTTCAACGTGATCTATAAATGGATTTTTGGGATTGTTGATGCTATTATTAATGTTATTATTATTGTGTTCTTATTTTAAATATGTATTCTTCATTTGTTAAATATTTGTGTGTGTGCTTGTCTGTGTGCGCGTGTGTGTATTTGTGTGTGTGTGTGTGTGTGTGTGTGTCTGTGCATGTTTCAGTGCACGTGTGTTCATCCAGACTTTTTTCTTGCAATGCTTCAAAATATTGATCTGAATATTTGTGCATAGCTTTGTCATGTAGAGCTACACATCAAGTTTCACGTTTTGTCCATTTTTGACAGCTATGACTCTTGAACTTGTGAGATGTTGAACATTTGTTGGGATTGGTAGGGAACATGTATTGCTTTTAAGGGGAATTCTCATAATGTAATTAGTTGTGACGACTTATCGCATGAGATCGAATCATAGTATGAGAATGATAAGTCCGTTCAACAAATCACATAATCAGAACACCGCTTTAGGTCTCACTACACAGTTTACATCCTGGTGAGAGTTCATTGATCATGGTCCGCTATTGTTCCTAATTGTGACATAAGTTATGGTTCACATATTCACTTCTAGGAAATAATGAAGAATTAAAACAATATGAATGTTTAATGGTAAGCCCTCTGGCTGTATTTTGCCCATGTTATTTTGTAATATTGTGCATTGACCTTTTGGGACATGGGCATATAGCGTAAGAAACAGCTCGAGTGAATCGGTTAATGAGCCACCTGTCCGGACCAGTATTACAGCCTGATACGGTTATATAGTACAGAACTGAGATTGAAATGTTCTCAATTTTGGAGTGAAAATAAATGCTTATAAATATAATGTATGTTTGCAATAGTGCGAAAGAGAACCTGTTCTGTTGCCAATCTTCGTTTGAAGTTGGGCAATTTAACATGGGTTTCAGTGGCAGATGACATCTGTGTAGTGATACCTTAACAGTACTCCCAGAATGCTTGTTGAACATCATGTCTTATATGTTGGACATATTTCTAATTTTGGTTGTTTTGTTGTTTCAGTATCCGTTCGTGCTGGGAGTCGTCGTGGCATGCACCTGGTGTCTTCTCGTCTGTCTCAGTCGCATCTATCTCGGCATGCACAACATTCTGGTAAGACAATAACAAACATGTCCAATGATTCCACCAATATGAATCTGTCTTTTTGTTAAGATCACATGCTGACATTACTGTTGTTTTACTTTGTCAAGAAAGAAATGCATAGGCTAAATATTCATGGTATTATCTCTTTAATACAAAGTGAATTTTGGTATATCACAGTAAAATGTGACATGAATATGTGACAATGTTCTTGCTATGGACTGATGACAGTGAAGGCGTTCTTGTCACCAAACAGCGTCGCATGAGAGCGCTGAAATCAGTACCTTGTGTGGCCACCAGCAGCAGCAATCACTGCGCAACATCTCCTTGGCATAGATTGAATGAGTCTATGAATTGAGGCACGTGGAATTTTAGCCCATACTTCCTGCAGTGCAAGTGACAGTTGTGGAAGCGTCTGAGGCTCCGGGTCACGCTGGCAATACATGTCTGTCCAGTTTGTCCCATAGATGTTCAATGGGGTTGAAATCTGGCAATCTTGATGGCCATGGCAGCACATTACTTTTATCATTCTATAGAAAATCCATTGTTACACATGCCATATGCGGTCTGGCATTGTCCTGATGAAAGATTTCTCTCTGTCGAACAATACAGTCTCCTAGCCCGTAAACCAGCTTCTCAAAGTTGGTTCCGAATGGTTTGTGCAGACACCCTTCTCAAACCAGGTATGTGTCCAACAGTGTCCATTGCTGTGGTAGTTCAGTGACGCAAGTGCAGAATCCGGATATAGGGATCTTGTGCTGCAGTTGTTATTCGAGGTCTTCCATTTGTAGGACGGTCTTCAGCTGATTGAAACTACTGGTACCTGTCCCAGTGATGTGAAATGGTGCTTTGATGGACGTTTGTGTAGTATGCGACTGCTGACTGCGATTCACCTAACTGTAGATGGCCTATTGCAATGTTTCAATTTGGCAGGCTTAGTCTTGGCATCTTGTAACTCGTCTACATTGAAATGGAAATGAGGCATCATTGCGAGCATTGCAGCTTTATATACCCATCACTGCCCCAATCTTTTCCCCAAGTTTCACGTGCATTCGCCAAAATCTTACCATTTCACGCCGATTTCCTGTATTTGTTGTACAATGTGTGTTAAATTTGTTTTAAGGTGCATTTGGTCATTCACCAACACTGTACCAAAAAAACCTATATTTTGTAAAATCAAACACTTTTCTTCTTTTCTTATCACCTATGCATTTCTTTTTTGACAGAGTATATTTTTAGTGTAATAGCATGATATATAGCAAGAAACTATTTACAGTCCGTTTCATCTGTATTGTGTCCTATTTACAGTCAGTTTCATCTGTATTGTGTCCTATTTACAGTCAGTTTCATCTGTATTGTGTCCTATTTACAGTCCGTTTCATCTGTATTGTGTCCTATTTACAGTCCGTTTCATTTGTATTTACAGTACATTCCATCTCAGGGTTTCTGCCAGAGAGTAAAACGCGTATAGCCCCATACTAACATTTTCAGGCAGATGTTTTTTGGGACAAAACATTTATTATTCTTATGATTACTACAGTGGACTCTGTCTAAACCGGATTCTGTGTAATCCGGATCTCTGTGTAAACCGGTCCATTTCTAAAGTCCCGCCCAGCTACCGTTAAACTCTTAGGTATAAATCTCTGCCTAATCTGGATTCTGTGTATTCCGGACTCCGGATCAAAAATCAAGAACGAAAGAACCGTTCATGTATTAATTACCTCTGTCTACACCGGTTTCAGATTCCCCGAAACGACGGGCCTCTTAATTAGTGGAACAATGATCGCCAATTATCAGGGAATCGGGACGCCATCGCGAGATCACATACAAAAAGTAATCCCAGTAGTGTGAATATTACTCTAATTACGGTCGGCCCTTAGATCAGTCGGATTAAAATTAGTGTGTGTGTTGATACCCAACTAATCCGTGGGTTCAAATGTCACTGCTGATCGCGAGTCGTCGATCATTCAAGAACCATAACTCTGGATGAACTCTGGCTAAACCGGTCCTCTGTATAAACCGGACTATTTCAACGTTACGAAGCGAGTCCGGTTTAGACAGAGTCCACTATATATGATTTTCTTTCTGTGGGAGGCCCATACCTCCTGTTGACTGGTTGCATTCAATTCCATAGCGTCATACCCAAAACTTTCTTTCTGGCAGGAACACTGCATCTGTATTGTGTTACCCCATCAGTGGGCCCATTGGGCTATTTCACGTTCCAGCCAGTGCTCCACAACTGGTGTAACAAATGCTGCGGTATGTACTATCCTGTCTATGTACTATAATGAATGACTGTATTGTGATATATTTGCAGGACGTGTTGGTTGGCGTGGTTTTTGCAGTGGTGATGATGTTCGTCATCATGCCGTACCTCGATGTGATGGACCACTTCCTGCTGACGAACCCGATGGCGCCATTCTTTATCCTGTCGGCGCCGGTTATCGTCACGTTCGTGTACCCGAAGCTCGACACGTGGAGCACGGCACGCGGTGACACCACCGGAATCATCTCCATCTGTGCAGGCTGCTACTTTGGCTCGTGGCTCAATTACGCACAGGGCTTTATGTCGCCATCCGACATTCTGCCCCCCTACCCGCTCACCTTCATGCAGGTGGACGTCATAGTGTATTCGTTCATCAGGCTGATCGTCGGCTTGGTGCAATCCGTGGCAGGGTTGTATTTCCTCAAGTTCATCACATACGCAGCACTCTGCTACATCTTTAAGCTGGATTCGAAAGACCCGAAAACAAAGCAGAAATTGATCGTAGAACTGCCATATAAATATATTACAAATTTTGTTGTTTCGTTTAACACGGTGTACACCACACCCTTGACATTCTGCTTGCTAGGTATACAGCGGCTTTCGTACTATTCCGAAATTTAATGTTGTCTTTAGGCTAGGTGGATGTTTACATGACCTATAGAGGTTGCAGGCACAAATAGTGCAAAAATATTTAAACAGAATTAGCACACAAATTATAGCAGTGCATGTTTAAGTCAGATATGCCGGGATAAAAATAAAAATATATATGCAAAATTATTTTTATTCAGAAGATTATACTCTGTTTTAATGAGTGAATTTTAATTTGTTTTGGTTTTTTTGCCCCATGTGTGAGATTAAATATATACATGTATATATATATTTTATATATAAATAGAAGTTCAGGGGTTTCGGCGTCTTTTTCACAATTGAAGCACCTGCACAGACATAATAATTCTGCATTTTTAGTAGATAATTGCAATAAACCATTTGACATTAAATGTGTGATTTTCTTGTAGCATATATAAATGTTAGAAGGCTTTGTTTAATGCACTTGCTCAAGAGATAGGGTTTTTTTCTTCTTCATAATGTGTCTTTCGTTGAGTATGTTTGCTGGCCTGAACAGTCATGGGTTCTGTTTCATTATTGTTCGCTGCTGACTGAAGGTCTGTTTTCACTTATGTATTTTTGGTTACACTTTTAATGCGCCATTGCATTGAGAGTCCTGTCATCTGTTTCCATCTTGGCTGTACCCACTAGTGGATTCGAAGGACCTGAAAACAAATGGATAGCACTCACTGCCCGTTAATCATGATTGTAACTGATGGTGAGTGTGTTCTGTATTGTGATTGGTTAATTGCATTCTTTTTTGGGGATCAAATAGACAGTAACACCCGGAAAGCTAATGACATCATTTTTTAATGATGTCATTAGCAATTGGAACAGGCAAAGTTAACGATTCAAGGGTCTACAGTTAGATTGTAGCCAGGTATTTTTTTAAAGAAATACCAAATATACAGTTAGTTCCATAGAAAACGATTTAGTTTTTAGATTTGCGGGTGTTATCGTCTATTTGGTGCACGCAAATGTTTCCTTTTTGACATTTGCGGAATCAAATAAACAATAACACCTACAAATCTAAAAACTCCATATGGTTATCTCCTAAATATATGACCTCAAAAGCAGACCTCCATTGGCTAAAAAACAAGAAGTACGCTGTGTGAAACTCATCTTGATGCAATTTTTCACATTCAAGGTATGTCATGCTGCATTAGCAAACTCTAGCAGCAACCGTAATGTTATAATTGCTCTATAGCAAACAAAGCATGTTACCATGCGTATTTATGTATTGTCAAGTGCTTAAGTGGAAATAGACCTTTATAAACATTATTTTGTGACTTGCTCTTTCACTTGTCCCTCCATTTATTGTTTTTGTACCAGGATGTAAACATTATTTGTTCATACATTCATTTGTTCATTCACTCGTTTATTCATTCCTTACTTCATTAATTTGTAAATTCAATCATTCATCATATTTATGTAATTAGTCACATAATTGCTAATTAGTTTCATTTTCAATGCCTGAATGATAAATTGCTGGTCGAATGATGGCGTCTCTTCCATATTTTATGCACTGAAGATTTTTTTTTTTTTTAATAAAAGGGTCACGACATAGCCCTTTGTTTGAATAATACAGATGTTATATCCTGTTACCTGTTTGGTTTTTTATATTGTTCATGCTATTGTGCCAATATATAGCTTCACACCTTTTTCATAATTTTCTTAAATTTTGTTTTGTTGAGGCTTGTTTACATTGCTGTTTGTTGACTGCAGAGCACTTTTAAAATTCTGCCTTAATTTATCAAATTGCTGGATGTTATAGGTGATACACATTTGTGTTCAATAATATATATATTTTTTTTTAATTAGGATTAAAAGTGAAAATGTACGGACGTTACTCTTTTAAATATTTGCTTTAACCAATCTGTTTAGCGATGAATATGTAGATACATGTGGTATAATTTGATTTTTGTTTTTGCCGTAAATTATTCATTATCCAGGTGTAACATAAATTGTAAAAGAAATAGAGAAGTAAAACTTATGTTAAAGGTGCAGACACTAGTTTTAGCCTGTGAAAATGAACAGTAAGTTTTGTTAATCTACTCACCTGTAACACATTTGGATACGGTTATAACGGAGAAAAGCTGAAGTTAGTGATGTTTGAACCTGAAAATATTGTCTAAAAATAGACTAGAACCTGTCTGCTTCTCAGATGAACGTGCGTTTTTAGAATTATGAAAAATACATTTTGGGGCACTGCAAAAACCTGGATGACCAGAACCACTTCAGGTGTATGAAAGTTAATATTCTAAATAATAAAATGTAAGTACTTCTAACTTAAATGATTAAAAATGGCTTTAATAGTGAAAAATATGTTGTAGTGTTTGAAACCAGTGTCAGTCCTTTTAAAAGTAGTGAGATAAAACATTTTCACCATAAGAAATAGTATTGTTTCCAGTTTAGTCGATTCTAGGGCATTTCCCCCCTGGATATTCCTCTCTCCCCCCCCCTGGATATTCCTCTCCCCCCCCCCCAGTCATTTCCCCCTGTGACAATTCCCCCCTGCCAACCTGTTTTAACTGTCCAACATTTTGGCTTTTAATCTTCAATTGACTGCACATCACATTAATTCTTTGAACACAAACCAGATACATGTACATATGCAATACACGTACCTTTAGAAATAAATGCATTTCAGTGTCAATCAATCAATACAACGAATAAGGATAGCTAAATTATTGGTCAACATTAACTGAATATTCAAATATTTCTTCTTCTTTTTCTTTCCATTTTTTTTTATGGTTTTACTTTTGTTATTTTTATTTTACAGACCTTCACTCATTCTCTCTCACACACACACACCCACACTCTCTCTCTCTTTCTCTCTCTCTTTCTCAACTTTAAAAAATCCCAAAACAACAACATTGTACTACCATCTTTTTAAAATCCAGGTTAATATTTTTTCTTTTGAGGGTTTCTTCTCTGAAATATACGTCGGTCTAGGATTGATCCCCGTCAGCTAACCACTGGGGTTTTTTTCTCGACATAATCATATGTCCGACGCCGATATAACCGTAATTGTAATGTGTTGAGTGCGTCGTTAAAAAAAAAAAACAAACAAAAAAAACACCCTGAAATATACAATCTAAATAAATGCTCCTTTGATGCATATTAGTCAATATTAATGTTAGTGAGTGGAAGGTTATATCTAGAATATTTATTGCCATTAAATGAAAAATATTTCCTTAAAATTAGTTCAAGGCGAGGTTATTTAATCTTATTAAATAACTTTTAAGTTATCTTTCATAGCAAAACAAGTTAAAAAAAAGTCTGAACATGCCATTAATAAACTACACCAACAAAACAAATATATTAATAATAATAATACCTAAAAATGCATTTGTCACTGCTGATTGATAAACATTCATCAACACATTAGAAATACATTCCTCCGTGGTGTTGCTCACAATCTCCAGATGTAAAATGTAACTAAATGCAATATTAAATGTTTCAACAGTTTATATCTTTTTTTATTGTCTTTTTTATCCTTGACATGGTAGGGGGAAATGTCACGG
>JAECMU010104223.1:0-11971 GCA_016106625.1 Dracogyra subfuscus
ATCGTTTCAGAAATATTTTAAAATCAACACCTTCGCAAATTTCAACAACTTAGCCAGTAATCAAACGTCACTATATATTGTGTCGTCATCTCCAATTAATGTTTATGTTTTTAACCGCGCAATATACTCCTCCGATGGGTTTCATGTGATTCCAGTTCAGGCATTATCTATGGAATACATAGCTGCTTCGTACGCTTTGCGCAGTTTCAGTTCGTTGATACTGATTTCAGCTATACATAATGCTACAACGATTAAAATCCAGTCCAAAGTCATAAACGATGGTAAGTGTAGAAACGACAAGTTGAGTGGCCATGAAGGGATTTATACAATGAATCGGTTTGAGGTTGCTGAAATCGCCTGCTCTACTGATTTAACGGGGACGGTTATCACCAGCGATAAACCGATCGCGGTTGTTTCTGGACACACGACTATATGCAGCGAAGAGACTTGTACAAAACTTGACGAAATGCTGCTCCCTGCGGAAGCTTTTGGTAACATGTTTGTCTTGCATGACCTTAAATGGGTAGGACCTCTTGATACTGATTATCGCGTCATTGCCAAAGACAACGGTACACATATTCATGGTAGCAATGGACTGAACAAGACTATAGATAGAGGTGACTACGTCGACATCCCAGTTACTGATCCTCTGTGTATAACTACTAGCAGATTAGTCCTGGTTGTTGTGATCGCTGTATTTAAAAATGGCGATCCCGCTTTCTTTTCCATCGTGCCGTCTACAAGTCAGTACAGCAGCAAGATGTACTATCCATTTGACTACCCATTAGAATATCCATTTGACTACCTATTAGAATACCATATTGCCATTTCAGTACGCAAGAATGATACATGGAAATTAGGTCAAATCGCCAATTTCGTTGACGTTGATTCTTGTGACTACACAGTTGCTACACTGAAACATACGTCAGGTGTTCAGACTTTTCTTGGTACCGACAGTGTTTCTGTTGGAATGTTTATGTACGGGCTGTATTTTTCGTTGTATATAAGATCTGTGACCGGTTTCGGACTCCATTTAGGAATAGAACTTGGTGAGTTTTTTTTTTTCTCTTTGCTAAACAATAACTGATCAAATATTTGTATTGACATATGACCGGCCTCGGCGGCGTTGTGGTTATGCCATCAGCCTACAGGATGGTAGGTACTGGGTTCGGATCCCAGTCGAGGCATGGGATTCTTAATTCAGATATCGAGGCTCATTGGGTAGGTGTAAACCACTTGCACCAACCAGTGATCCATAATTGGTTCAACAATGGCCATAGTTTGTGCTATCCTGTCTAAACTGAAGGCGTCATTGCATTATTTAACATTTAGGAATTTGATGCATATTCCTCGAAATTAAGATTTTTAGCGTAGATAAATCGATATAGGAAATTAAGACTACTTATTTGTAATGGAAAACTGCACACAAGAAAAGTTCATCTAATACATGAAACATTACATTTTGGCTAATGTTATTTGTTTCATTTGAATGTTTAAGAGAGAGAGAGAGAGAGAGAGAGAGAGAGAGAGAGAGAGAGAGAGAGAGAGAGAGAGAGAGAGAGAGAGAGAGAGAGAGAGAGAGAGAGAGAGAGAGAGAGAGAGAGAGAGAGAGAGATGGTAAGTATAATATGGCAAACTAATTATTTATTCTAGACACTGATGACTGCGTGAATAACTCCTGTCACAACGACGCCATCTGCCTCGACGGCTTTTACAGCTACAGCTGTAACTGCAGTGACAACTTTACCGGACGTTTCTGTGAGACATGTGAGTTAATTGCTTACTATTTTCAGTAATTTTAATTTAATTTATATTCGTCCGGTTAAGATTAAAATACATACATGCCTGTTAAGGTTCATTTTATTTTGCTATAAATGTCCCATTTTTAAAAACTGTACCTATTTTTCATTTAAAAAAACTGTACTCATTAATAATAATAATATAAAATTATTTTATATTAATTACTTAAAACATTGGAATATTACATAGTTTTAAAATATTTAAATACATTGAAATATTACAAAGTTTAAATAAATTTAAATACGTTTATACAGTTGATTTAGGTTGGATTTTTAAATTAATAAATGCATGGAAACAATGTCATATTGGTAACAGATGTAAAAGAATGAGGCTATTGTTCAAATTGAAAAACAAAGGGAATAAAATGTGTACAATATGTTGTCAAATATTTCTCTGCACATCAATATGCGCATCCAGACCTCGTATTTCTTATAGCTGTACAAACTGTTTTTGGCCCCTGTATTGATACGCTCGTTTGAAAGTAACAGGAGTGGAAACCACGTATTGTGCTGAATACCATCACTCCTGTAGAAAAAAAACACCTCACTGTAATTCGTGGCAATATACCATCTTGTGCATATACGATATTACGTCAACAAAAAAACCCAGTTATTATCACGTACTATTGTTTACATATTATTTCTGTTGACGTACATTCATAAAAAATTTTATCTTGAGAACAATTCTTAGTCAAAAGTCACTTTCACCAGACACTTGCATAAATATATTCATAATTATATAATTGTCGTATGCCACAATACATTAGAAATAAGCGTCTACAAACATTATGAAAAAGACCACTGAACAAATATGTTACATCCACATATGTTACCGCGTTTTCTTACACACCCGTTGGTGAGAACATCATTCGTAATTTTTGGTAACACATATTTGTTTACACATACATGTACATGTGTTAACAATTTCAAGCATATGAGTGGCTGCTACGAGATGATGGCTAGGTCACCAATGTCATGTATAACTAATGAAACAACAGCACGATGCAACGAGATTACTCTGTGACGTATAGTTGTGGCCTATTGGCCAATTCCCAACCAGCATTATAAATGAGAATAAATATTATTTCAATCACGTACAGTGAACCTGCAAATCATTTGTCCGTGACGCGTAAGTTAGCTACATGTGCAAGGGCTGTAAATAACTTTTACTCGACAAAGATGTTAAAATTTGCGTAAAACCTATTTTTGAGGACATAGAATAATACCTTCATGTCCGTTAGATACCATTTATTTTACAACTCGTTGTTTAAAACGTATGAAACAAGCTTTTTTAAAGACAAATGGTATGTAATGGTCACTCATATGTGATTCTCTATTTATAGACAGCATGGAAGAGAAATAAAAAGAAACTGATAAAGAAGGGTACACAAAATTCTTTCTCGAAAGATAGATAAGACCAATGAATTTTTTACAAGTTTGAAATGTTCATACAAAGAAAGA
The DNA here is from genome assembly GCA_016106625.1 of Dracogyra subfuscus. Lineage (NCBI taxonomy): Eukaryota > Metazoa > Mollusca > Gastropoda > Neomphalida > Peltospiridae > Dracogyra > Dracogyra subfuscus. The sequence goes on from JAECMU010104223.1 coordinate 3,261, forward strand.
AATTGTTTTCCATACATAAATTTATCCTTCTTATGTATTTATTTAATTTCTTTAAATAACAGATGTCAAAAGGCTTTAACTTTGCGATTGTATTTATATAATATGATATTTTGTAATTTCGTTAATATATCTATCTATCTATATCGATATATACGCGCGCGCGTGCATGCGTGCGTGCGTGTGTGCGTGCGTGTGTATGTGTGTGTGTGTGTGTGTGTGTGTGTGTGTGTGTGTGTTAATAATCAGCCAATTTACGATATAATGGGGCGGGAGGTAGCCCAGTGGTAAAGCCCTCGCTTAATGTGCGGACGATCTTGGATCCATCCCCGTCGGTGTGCACATTGAGTTATTTCTTTTTCCAGCCAGTACATCACGACTGGTATATCAAAGGCCGTTATGTGCTATCCTCTCTGTGGGATGGTGCATATAAAAGATCAACTGCTACTAATGGAAACTTGTAGCTGGTTTTCTCTCAGACTATATGTCAAAGTAACCGAATAGCTGATGATTAATAACTCAATGTGCTCTAGTGGTGTCGGTAAACACAACAGACTTTAACTCTTTTTATGTTACCAAATAAAACCATTTTTATTTACTTCAAAAGGAATACCTTTATTTAATGCCCATTTTCCTGCGTTTTCTTTTTTTAACCGTTCTATAACTTCAGAACACACGTTCGAGGGGTACCTTATAACAAATAGTTGTACTAAATGGAAGGTTTGCCACTTACTGGTCTATAAAGCATTTGTTTTTCATTAATCATAAACCAGCAGCTTTTTAAAACAAATTTCCATAACTTATTATAAATGTTTTTATTTGAATATAATAATCTATACTAAACAAAATAGGAAACTTCCGCTAACTTTACTTGAACATAACTTGATGCAAACAAACCGGGGCAATAATTGTTATATATGCGTTTAAAGAGTGTTCCATGATGCATAGTTTGGTGCAAAAATCATGGACATAGGTTAACAGAAACTGGGAGAAAGTTTGACCAAGTGTGGTAGGAGTTAAAGAAACACCCCACCTACTTAATAACGGGTATGACCACCTCTTGAATTGACCACTGCAGTACATCGCAGACGCATAGAATTGACTAAAGTGTTGATTTCTGTCTGTGGAATATTGTTCCATTCCTGAATGAGCGCTTGACGAATTTCATTGAGGTTAGCGGGTGGGTTGGGACGACGCCTCAATCGTCTGTCCAGACTATCCCAGACATGCTTGATGGGGTTGAGATCAGGACTTTTAGCGAACCAGTCATCAATGAAATCAGTGTTATTTGTCCTAAGAAAATTTACTGTGTCTCTAGCTGTATGAGAGGTGGCATTGTCATGATGAACAATCGAGATGTTGGCGTTGTTATGGAACAGAGGAATGACGTGATGAGAGAGAATGCCATCGCGGTAACGTTGAGCATTTAAATTGCCATCAATGACGACTAGTGGTGAACGATAACCATAGGCAATGGCTGCCCAGACCATGACAGAACTCCAACCCACGAAACGATCTCGTTCAAGAACACAACAGTCAGAATATCGTTTATTTCTCCTACGGTAGACGCGCACCCAGCTATCACAACGTTGTAAAGAAAATCTGGATTCATCCGGGGGAAAAAACCGGTATTCCAGCATCGCCGTATCCAACGAGTGTGCACACTGCCCAATTAAGACGATTTAGACTATGAAGTCTTCTTAACTAAATAGCTTTTACCGCATTTGAAAAGGTTTTAATGTTTAGTATTTTGATGCCTCAATTTACATAGTCTTGCATTAGCACTTCTCTCGGAACTTTAATAAAAGTCCTTTCCATTCAAATATATAATAATGTATGTAAAATCTGGATATTTTATATCTTTCAAATTACGGGTTGAGGACAACTTCAGTTTTGCACGGTGATCAAAAGGAAGGAAGAAAGGAAATGTTTCATTTAACGGCGCACTCAGCACAATTTATTTACGGTTATATGGCATCGGACATATGGTTAAGGACCACACATATATTGAGAGATGAAACCCGCTGTTGCCACTTCATGGATTACTCCTTTTGATTAGCAGCAAGATATATTTTATATGCACCATCTCACAGATAACACATACCACAGCCTTTCATATACCAGTCATGGTGCACTGTCTGGAACCAGAAATAGCCCAATGGGCCCATCGTCAGGGATCAATCCCAGACAGACCTTGCATGACGCGCACGCTTTACAACTGGGTTTCGTCTCTCCCCGCACGGTGATCAATGTAGAATGTTTTAATACATTTCATCGGTTTATCATAAGTACAATTACAACTCAATATTTGAAGAAATGTATATTTTTCTTCATTTTTCAGCTCTTGGGATTGATCCATCTCTCGGTGCCACAAGGGGTGTGAACACAACTCTTAATGAAAGCAGTTCCATCATCACCGATAATGGAGACATCAAGTCTACAAGCACGGATGAGTATGCGACAGACAGAACAGAAAATAAAGAACACACTTACTTGACTTCCAATCACGAAATAGCGTCTATGTCATTTACAGAGCAAATGGATTCATCATTTATGTCCAGCGAAACGCCGTTGATAGAAACAAGTCCAGACATAACTCTCACCTCCTCACTTATCATCCACATATCTAGTTATGAGCAAACGCGTGCAACATTAATTTCCATACCAGATAGTGTTACTAGTATTATTACAACTCCAGAAACAAATAGTGGGGTCTATGTGCTACGAACATATATTACTGACTTAACACAGCATTTAGAATCGAGTCTTGTACTAGAAACTCGAGATATGAACTATGAACAACACACTACAGCTGCATTGTCTACTATTCAACCTCTCCATTCTGGACAAAGAACTTTAATTATGTCGTCTACTGTCTCACCACTCCTTTCTGGACCAGGAACTATAATTATGTCGTCTACACTCTCGCCTCTCCACTCTGAACAAAGAATTGTACTTACATCGTCTACTGTCTCAACTGCCCACTCTGAACAAGACACTTTAATTATGTCCTCTAGTGTCTCACCTCTCCAGCCTGAACAAGGAACTTTAATTACATCGTCTAGTGTCTCACTTATCCAGTCTGAACAAAGAACTTTAATTACATCGTCTACTGCCCTGCCTCACCACTCTGAACAAGAAACGTCAATTATGTCATCTACTGTCTCACATCTCCACTCTGAACAAGGCACTTTAATTATGTCCTCTAGTGCCTTGCCTCTCCTTTCTGAACAAGGATCTTTAATTATGTCCTCTAGTGCCTTGCCTCTCCTTTCTGAACAAGGCACTTTAATTATGTCCTCTAGTGCCTTGCCTCTCCTTTCTGAACAAGGATCTTTAATTATGTCCTCTAATGTTTCACCTCTCCAGCCTGGACAAGGCACTTTAATTACATCGTCTATTGCTTCGCCTCGCCACTCTGAACAAGGAACGTTAATTATGTCCTCTAGTGTCTCACCTCTCCAGTCTGAACAAAGAACTTTAATTATGTCGTCTAGTGCCTTGCCTCTCCTTTCTGAACAAGGATCTTTAATTATGTCCTCTAATGTCTCACCTCTCCAGCCTGGACAAGGCACTTTAATTACATCGTCTATTGCTTCGCCTCGCCACTCTGAACAAGGAACTTTAATTATGTCATCTACTGTCTCACCTCTCCAGTCTGAACAAAGAACTTTAATTATGTCATCTACTGTCTCAACTCCTCATTCTGAACAAGAAACGTTAATTATGTCCTCTAGTGTCTCACCTCTCCAGCCTGAACAAGGAAATTTAATTGCATCGTCTATTGCTTCGCCTCGCCACTCTGAACAAGGAACGTTAATTATTTCCTCTAGTGTCTCACCTCTTCATTCTGAACATGACACTTTAATTACATCGTCTAGTGTCTCACTTATCCAGTCTGAACAAAGAACTTTAATTACATCGTCTACTGCCCTGCCTCGCCACTTTGAACAAGAAACGTCAATTATGTCATCTACTGTCTCACCTCTCCACTCTGAACAAGACACTTTAATTATGTCCTCTAATACCTTGCCTCTCCTTTCTGAACAAGGATCTTTAATTATGTCCTCTAGTGTCTCACCTCTCCAGCCTGGACAAGGCACTTTAATTACATCGTCTAATGCCTTGCCTCTCCAGTCTGAACAAGAAACGTCAATTACATCATCTACTGTCTCACCTCTCCAGTCTGAACAAGGCACTTTAATTACATCGTCTACTGCCTTGCCTCTCCAGTCTGAACAAGGAACTTTAATTATGTCGTCTACTCTCTCGCCTCTCCACTCTGAACAAAGAATTGTACTTACATCGTCTACTGTCTCAACTCCCCACTCTGAACAAGAAACTTTAATTATGTCCTCTAGTGTCTCACCTCTCCAGCCTGAACAAGGAACTTTAATTACATCGTCTATTGCTTCGCTTCACCACTCTGAACAGGGAACATTAATTATGTCCTCTAGTGTCTCACCTCTCCACTCTGAACAAGGAAATTTAATTATGTCCTCTAATGCCTTGCCTCGCCACTCTGAACAAGAAACGTCAATTATGTCATCTACTGTCTCACTTCTCCACTCTGAACAAGGAACTTTAATTATGTCTTCTAGTGCCTTGCCTCTCCTTTCGGAACAAGGATCTTTAATTATGTCCTCTAGTGTCTCACCTCTCCAGCCTGGACAAGGCACTTTAATTACATCATTTACTGCCTTGCCTCTCCAGTCTGAACAAGGAACTTTAATTACATCGTTTACTGCTTCGCCTCGCCACTCTGAACAAGGAGCTTTAATTATGTCCTCTAATGTCTCACCTCTCCAGTCTGAACAAGGAACTTTAATTACATCGTCTCCTGCCCTGCCTCTCCACTCTGAACAAGAAACGTTAATTATGTCATCTACTGTCTCACCTCTCCTTTCTGAACAAGGCACTTTAATTACATCATCTACTGCCTTGCCTCTCCTTTCTGAACAAGGAACTTTAATTACGTCTTCTACTGTCTCGCCTCGCCACTCTGAACAAGGAACTTTAATTACTTCGTCTACTGCTTCGCCTCGCCACTCTGAACAAGGAACTTTAATTAATCTCTCTAGTGCCTTGATTCTCCACTCTGAACAAGAAACATTAATTATGTCATCTACTGTCTCATCTCTCCACTCTGAACTAGGAACTTTAATTACGTCATCTACTGCCTCATCTCTCCACCCTGAACAAGGAACTTTAATTATGTCATCTAATGTCTTGCCTCGCCTTTCTGAACAAAGAACTTTAATTACATCGTCTACTGCCTTGCCTCTCCAATCTGATCAAGGACTTTTAATTATGTCCTCTAGTGTCTCACCTCTCCAGCCTGAACAAGGAACTTTAATTACATCGTCTAGTGTCTCAACTGCCCACTCTGATCAAGGACCTTTAATTATGTCCTCTAGTGTCTCACCTCTCCAGCCTGAACAAGGCATTTCAATTACATCGTATACTGCCTTGCCTCTCCACTCTGAACAAGGAACTTTAATTGTATCTACTGCCGAATATATCCACTCTAAACAAGGAACTTCAACTGCGTCGTCTACTGTGTCGCCTCTACAACCCGAATTAGAAACATCTACTATACCATCTAGTGTTCTATGTCCAAGCACAGAACGTCAAACAGCATCCGTATCACCAACTACTGTCTTTGAGAGCTCAATAACTCGAGTCTGTAAATGTGTACCCCGTGGAAAAGGAGCACAGACGAGGGAATCGGCGTCACGTTACTCTGACGAGGTGAGGAGAAATCTGACTTTGGACAAGACGACTCTGAAAAAGACGACCAGGAAACGCGTCAGTGTAAACGATGACCGACGCTCCGCACGGGCTTTAGGCGGCTTTGCTGTTTTGATTTTTATCTTTATCATGGCTTTCATCTTGGTTCTCGATAGTCAGTCTCTACTGGCTCACATCCGTGGACTGCACGCTAGAATGGCAACCAAGTAGTCATAATTGTTTTGAAAAGTCCTATAGATCTCAATGTTTCTACCTGAATATTTGGTTATAATAACATTTTACACGAATTACCCACTTTTTGATAATTCCTATTCGTGGACTACACAGGAATGTAACTCTCAATAGCAGTAGCCATTTCTACCTGAATATTACACACTTTTCTGTAATTATAATTCGTGGAGTGTATACAGAAATGAAAATCCATAAAATGCAATAGTTTTCAAACAAATATGTCCCAAAGCACCCACTGTTGGTTACAAGTTTCTACCTGGATATTTGGCTAATAAAATTGTATATAAGTTACCCACTTTTTACGAATTTCTAATTATGTAAACTATTAACTTCTTTTGAAAAATGTATGAAGCAAATTATTTTGTGTGATCTAATACAGAAAAATCGTATTTGAAAATATTAATTTATTGAGCAATAAATATAAGAAAGACAAATATAATAACCACGTCTGTGATAAACATGGCTTGTCTGGACAAAGATTAGCATCTATAACGATGGTTGTGGTACTCTTGTTGTTTTGGTTTAAATTTTTCTTTTCTTTATTCGTTTTGTTTTGTTTTGTTCTTTGTTTGTTGTTGGTGTGGTGTTTTTTGTGTTTTTAGGGGGGTCTTTTGTCAGTTTTGTTTTTAATCAAGCACCCTGAAACATGGCTAGCAAAGGTAAATGAAAATAAACGTTAAAATGCTGATATGGAGAATTAAAGTGTCTTGATTCAGTTTAATCTCTGCATTTGGAAAACAAACCCAGACAGAACAATATATCAAAAGATAATTGTTTTTGTCATAAAAAAAGAAAGAAATGTTTTATTTAAGAACGCACTCAACACATTTTTATTGACGGTTATATGGCGTCAGATACAGATTATGAGAGAAAACCCGATGTCGCCACTTCATGGGGCTACTCTTTCCGATTAGCAGCAAGGGATTTTTTTTTTTGCGCTTCCCACAGGCAATATATCAAACCATAGCCTTTGTTGAACCAGTTATGGATCACTGGTCGGTCCAAGTGGTTTACACCTACCTATTGAACCTTGCAGTCTCGACTGCGATGCGAACCGAGTACCTACCAGCCTGTAGACCGATGGCCTAACCACAACACCACCGAGGCCGGTGTATTTTTGTCATATTATTTTATCAAATATTTCCTAAAACTTGTTTTGTTGAGAACTTCTATATGGGCTTTGACAATGATTGTATTGTCAGTAATCTGAGCCAAAAGGCAGCTGTAAAAATAGATACAAGCAAATAATGACCACATACTTTAAATTATTATTATTATTATTATTATTATTATTATTATTTATTTTTTTTTATTTTTTTTAATTTTTATTTTTTGTTTTTTTTTTCGTGTTCAGCAATTGTCATGGTTGTGGTTCTGGCACTGTTGTTGTTTTTGTTTAGATATTGTTGTGGTTGTTTGTTAACTCGTGTTATTGATGTTTGACAGCTGTAACAATTTTAGTAATGCACTCGTTTAGCTGGTGTTATACTTATTTGGCTGGTTTAACAGAATTGGAGTTTGTTGTCCGTATTTTGTTTACGTATTTGGTTGTTCTTGTTATTTCCATACAATTATCGTTGTACGCAAGAAATGACGCAATTATTTCACTGAAATAGAAATTAAATTCAATATCCTTTGTAAGATTTCACATATGTTTTGAACTATAACCTTTATGTTAATTAGACACCTTTCTATATTGTTAAAGTGACTAAAGATAATTAATTATCTGGATATAGTTGAAAAACAAACACATAAAAGAAGTCACAAATATAGGGCACAATTTACAGAGCCTGTGTTTGACTTAGATCCATATTAGTAACTGTATTACATTGCTTAAACAACCAGGCTTGGTTAATTCTGTTCATATTGTTTTGACATTGTTTCTGGGTAATGCTGAATTTCAAGGACGTTATAAAAAATAAAGTGCATATTTACTTTATGCTTTATTAGCCAATTATGTTTTTCGTGTTTATATATACTTAAAACAACAATATTATCTTATTGTATGACATTATTTTTTATGCTTGAGTTTAATAAAATTAATTTAGATGCATAATAATATGTGAATAAAACATTTCCTGTGTTATTTGGTTCTGTGTTTATCTTGTATCGAGGCGGAACGTAGCCCAGTGGTAAAACATTTAATGTGCGGTCGGTCTGGGATCGATCCCCGTCAGTGATTCCATTGGGCTATTTCTCGCTCCAGCCAGTGCACCACCACTGGTATGCGCTATCCTGTCGGTGGGATGATGCATATAAAAGATCCCTTGCTGCTAATCGAAAAGAGTAAAGACAGCAGGTTTCCTTTCTCAATATCTGTGTGGTCCTTAACCATATGTACGACGCCATACAACCGTAAATAAAATGTGTTGAGTGCGTCGTTAAATAAAACATTTCCCTCCTTATCTTTTGTTCGAATAGAAGTGCCTCTCCGTTGGCTTTGATGCCAAGGTGATGAGGTAGATACTCATAAAATGCAGTGCCATTTTGTCAATATACGAAACACGACAGGTGTAGCATAACTGTTTTTAAAAGCATACATGTGGATATTAATTATGCACCACCTGAATTGTATTGGAGTCTACACGTAGTATCTTATGAGTATTTAGCATGTATGTATGTATGTATGTATGTATGTATATATGTATGTATGTATGTATGTATGTATATATGTATGTATGTATGTATGTATGCAGGGTACGAAGTTAAGGGTCGCTCGGTCGCCCGTGGCG
>JAECMU010104228.1:0-11709 GCA_016106625.1 Dracogyra subfuscus
AGCCAGGATTTTAGACAGAACTTGGTAAATATATATTTCTGCTGTTGTATAACCTTGATGTGATTGATGTGACTTTAATTATGTTAATACTGTATTATACCAATATTCTTTAGACAGTGTCTCCGGTAATCTTGCAAAGTAAATTGTAAGCTTCACTGTTCTAATATATGTATAACGAGTATTTGATAAGATAAAGCCTAGCTGGTAATCCTAGAGGACCTAGGTAAATTGTAGGTTATTGTCTTTATTGTGATATGTACCAGCATTAATTCTGTATTACAAGGTTACTGAATGAGTATTTAAGGGTTAGTAAAAATTAACCAGTGAGGAATAGAATTGTAATTCCTTGATTAATTAAGTTCCCCTGGAACGTTCTCAATTATCACACGGGTGTGTGTCGTATAATCGTGTTTATTCAGTTACGGGTACTATAGGATCTCCGTGACAGGATGAAAATTGGGGTGCTGGTCCCGTATCTAAAACGGGACATGCATATTTGAAAAGTATAAAACAATTTTACAAATTCACTAGACGTAGTAACGTTGTTTACTATAAATAAATAAATAATAAATGCGTCATATCTAAACATGGATAATAATTTGCTGGATAAACTCACAATGGGTGTAATGAGTATTCGATGACGTCGACTGTTCGTGATCGATCACGTGATATTTACAGCGAAGGAGCTCGTTTTCCGTCATCCGGTAGGTGAATTTTTTTTGTTATTTTAAGTTTGAAATTAATTGATTTCTCAAATAATACTCATATCTACTTCTTGCTTATAAACTAGCAATTTATAATATAGAGCACGAAATGTGTATGGCCTGTTGAAAAATAGAGCAATTGGCGCATAAGCATCGAACGGTACATAATAATTAAATGAAATTGATGACGGTTGCTCTTACGAAAAGGTCGTTACCAGTCAAATAATAAAACATTATTAAGTTAAATAATACACAGGGAGTTAGCTGAAATACCTATACACACAGTTTGGTATGTTTACATGCAATCATATTAACGTTAAGCCGACATATGCAAGTTAGTTACTGCTAAAAAGTGAGAAGTGTGCTGTGTACGGAGTGTTGCTCATTTGGGTACGAATTGTTGTTTATCAACGTTTTACTTGTTTGGTGCTATATCAGTTTAAAGTAAGCTTACTGTTGTAAAGCAGCGTTACATTATATAATTATATGCAGGCACGATCTTCAGTCCAGTAAATTAAAATTTTATAATTATTTATATTTAAATTTTATTCAGACTTGTCCGATTCTAAATAGGCTTCATTCACATAGTAACAAAGTTTAATTTTATATTACAGATGACATGGATATATCAGAGACAGATGGACATCTGGGGAGTTTTCTGGAAGAATCAGAGCATCCAGTATTTTCCACATCGACACCTTTAAAGCCTCCGCCAGTTAAAGAAATCCGGCGACCTGTTAAATCTTACAGCTGTGATTGTGGAGATAAAACCACAGTAAGCTCCAACTACAAACGTCACATCCGATTGAAACACAGTGGCCAGGAGCTGATACGTTGTTGCTGTTCCCAAACGTTTGAGACAGCGGAACAAATGAGAAGTCATAGAATTAGTGTCCACAACTTCGTTTGTGAAGAAAGAAAGAAAAAAAGGTTTTATTTAACGACGCACTCAACACATTTTATTTACGGTTATATGGCGTCAGACATATGGTTAAGGACCACACATATATTGAGAGAGGAAACCCGCTGTCGCCTCTTCATGGGCTACTCTTTCCGATTAGCAGCAAGAGATCTTTTATATGCACCATCCCACAGACATGATAGCACATACCACGGCCTTTGATATACCAGTCGTGGTGCACTGGCTGTAACGAGAAATAGCCCAATGGGCCCACCGACGGGGATCGATCCCAGCCCGACCGCGCATCGATCGAGTGCTGTACCACTGAGCTACGTCCCGCCCCCTCGTTTGTGAAAAATGTGGTGGCAAGTATAAATCCAGGTGGGGTATAAAACTACATTAAATGATTATAAAACTCATTCCAAAAAAGTCCGTGATTGAGTGCCTTTAATAATACGTCAACCTTCTATACGTAACTTATTTAGTTAGAAGCCGAGTGTAGGATAAATATTAAATGGATATTTCTGTTTCTGTAAACATGTATTTCATGTTTTATTTTATTTTTAATGATTTGTCTATTTTATAGCCATTAAACATAAAATATAAATATAAAATGAACATTATATATATAACATGAAATAATGCTTTACCGAGACAAAAATATTTGGTCTAAATGGATATATGCTTGTTTAAATAGTTTCACCTATATTACGTGACCTATAATTCAGATAAGGTATTTTAACAAAGTATGCGTATACCCGATTTAAATGTTTTGACATCTTCATATGCACGAAGGCTATATACTTTCATATTTTCAGGAGACCATCATTATGCAACTTAATATTGGGTTTTTTATAATGTCCTGTTGGGAAATATGTTTCTTACACACCTGTTGGTGAGAACAACATGCGTTCTATTTATAACAAATAGTTGTTTTGCACATGTACGTGTGTTAACAGTTTCAAGACATACGACTGGCGTATCCTAAGTGATGGCCAAGTTACTTCACCCTCTTCATGTGCGGTCACACATAAGGCCGACACCAAAAAACGCCAGTGTTGTCCGTCTGTTGCAAACTTCGTCATCTGGCACTAACTCCACCCAAGAGCCTTCATCTCCCGTTCCACCGATCTTCTCCAAGTCTCCTGCTCTCTCTCTCTTGCCACCAGAGGTTCAGCGCATGGTCACTCTTGGGATGGATGTCCGTGGCATTCTGCAGACGTATCCAATCCATTTCCATCTGCGGCGTTTAACGTCGAGAAAGATGGCTGCATGCCTGTCCTTTCTTGGTGTTCCTTACTGGTGATTTTGTTTGGCTAGAAGATGTGCAGAATCTTCCTGTGGTACCAATGCCATACATCAAATATGAGAAAAAAACCTACACGATGGAAATAGATTACACTGTGACGTATAGTTAACCTGACAACCATGGATCTGTAACGAGCAAGTTAGCAACAAGTACGACGGCTGTTAATAACTTTTAGTCGAAAAATATGTTCAAATTTGCTTAAAACATGGTTTTCGCTCGTTAGATACATTTTAAAACAACAAATGGTATCTAACAGCCACTCATGTATTATTTTGTATATACAACACATAACGGTATAATTTATTTACATACTTTAATAGATTTATAGACTATTAAAACATGTATAAGAGCACATGCATATGCTTTGGAACCACTGTTCTGTTTGCCTTTGATTTTCAGATATTTGTTAAATATGTTTGAACATGGTAGAAAACCTTGAATCCAATATGACGGACATATGACCTAATTATTATATGTACATGTGAATAGATTCATAGGCACATATTCTGTCTGCCTTAGATTTGAAGTATTTATTGAAATATTTACATATACCAACCATTTTTAAACCCATTATAGCAGACAGATGACCTACTTTAATATGAACCGGTAAATTCATAGATCCTCAACAAATGGTTATATCTACCTTAGTCTGAAATTCTTAATGCAAATTGTGCTCAATGACTGCCATTTTAAAATTCAAAATGGTGACCACCAGAGGGAGTTATTTTTAGGATCCCATTTTCAAATTGATTTCACTACGCCACAGAACAACTGCTAAGTTTCGTGTTTTCCTGAAAGCGTGAATCACGGTTCCTTTGACATGTAGTCTTAGCTCCTGACTAAAAGAGGACTGTCACGGTATGGTGTACACAGACTCCAAAAACCTTTTTACTGCATCCATAACACAATGAGGACTAAAGGTGCACACAGAGGTGCATAGAACAATATTTCAATAAGGAACTTTAAAGTATTTTACAAAAATATTGCTGAAATTTTAGAAAATTAACATTTGTAAATGTTGAACATTTTGTAAAAAGTGTATTCATAAAATAATAGTTTATGTTTGTGGCTTTTCTTTTTCTTTGTTTGTTTAACGACGCACTCAACACATTATAATGACGGTTATATTGGCGTTGGACATATGGTTAAGTCGAGAAAAACCCCAGTGGTTAGCTGACGAGGATCGATCCTAGACCGACCGCGCATCAGACGGGCACTGTACCACTGGGCTATGCTGCCCGCTTGTGGCTTTTTAGTGCATGGACTGTGAAACATGGATTCATCATTATATACTTGTGTATCCTCGATAGTGGATTGGAGGGTGTGTGTGTGTGTGTGACTTAGATGATCCTTTTTTGGCAACATTGTCCCTTATTTACATTTAGGGGGGAAGAAAGAATACACCACAAAGCAATGCTTCCACTTCAGTAAACATTAAACTATAGCCATTTGGTGTCTATCATATGGGAGGTTTCGATACTTGGTCTAGAGGATAAAAAAGTGTTTTACCTTCACAAAGGCTGCTTCTACTAAGCAGTAAGGAATCGTTTATGTACACCTTCCAACAGATAGAAGAGCACACACCACAGTCTTCAATAGATCAGCCACGAGGCACTGGTAGGGCCAGAAAACAAACCATGTACATCAAAGGTACAAGTGTTTCTAACACACAGTCTTCAATAGATCAGCCACAAGGCACTGGTAGGGCCAGAAAACAAACCATGTACATCAAAGGTACAAGTGTTTCTAACACACAGTCTTCAATAGATCAGCCACAAGGCACTGGTAGGGCCAGAAAACAAACCATGTACATCAAGGGTACAAGTGTTTCTAACACATAGTCTTCAATAGATCAGCGACAAGGCACTGGCAGGGCCAGAAAACAAACCATGTACATCAAGGGTACAAGTGTTTCTAACACACAGTCTTCAATAGATCAGCCACAAGGCACTGGCAGGGCCAGAAAACAAACCACGTACATCAAGGGTACAAGTGTTTCTAACACACAGTCTTCAATAGATCAGCCACAAGGCACTGGTAGGGCCAGAAAACAAACCACGTACATCAAGGGTACAAGTGTTTCTAGCACACAGTCTTCAGAGGAAACTCACTACATTTATTAATTAGCAGCATAGGATCTTTTATATGCACTTCCCCACATACAGGACAGCACTTACCATGGCTTTTGATATACCAAGGCTATTAGGAATGTTATGAGAATTGGGGATGGCAAAAGCACATTTTAAGACATTTTCAATGAAAAGAAAGAGGATATTTGTTTAACATAAAGGAATCTTTTATGTGCACTTTCCCATAGATAGGACAGTACATACCGTGTCAGTACCAGTCATGGGGCACTGCTTGTCTGGTCCATAACGATACCCTCACCCCCACCCCATGGAAAAGAAAGTTTCGCTCCAAAGGGAGGAAATAATGTGGAATATCCATATGATTTCATATAAAAGGACATAGCAATATTCTGTTATGACATCTAGTATGTCAAAATAGCATTAATAGAGTAAATCCATCTAAAATATTTATGGTCACCCACACACTTCAGTCAATCTCGGATTCACTTGAAATTTATACCAAATATTCAAACCATCCACATGCGCTCTGTATTCTAAGCAGTTTTTGAGAAATGGTCATTTTATGGTATGATCAGCCATTTTTGTTTAGACACCACAAACACTATTTTACATTCAATATTACAAAAACTTATTTATATTTTGTTTGTTTCTCTGTCAAGTCCACCTCAATGCTTCGTCAGTGCTAAAAGCATACCCAATTAAAGAATAAATTTCCTAAAAAGACCTATATGGTAAAGTTTTGTTTTATTTAACGATGCCACTAGAGCACATTGATTTTTTTTATCTTATCATCGGCTGTTGGACATCAAACATATGGTTATTCTGACACTGTTTTTTTTGTATAGAGGAAACCTGCTGTTCCCACATAGGCTACTCTTTTATGACAGGCAACAAGGGATCTTTTATTTGCGCTTCCCACAGACAGGATAACACAAACCATGGCCTTTGTTGAACAAGTTATGGATCACTGGTTAGTGTAAGTGGTTTTACACCTACCCAATGAGCCTTGCAGAGCACTCACTCAGGGTTTGGAGTCGGTATATGGATTAAAAATCCCATGCCTCGACTGGGATCTGAACCCAGTACCTACCAGCCTGTAGACCGATGGCTTAACCACTACACCACCAAGGCCAGTCTTGAAAGGTGTGAAGAAAAACGATACCATGCTTATATCAAGCTCATTTTTAACATACAGGATCCAATTTTATGAAAATTATTTTGTTACACTTTTTAAAAAACACATCTCTAAATAGTCTAATAATGCCTTGAACGTCTATAAAATTTGATCATATATTTATTTGAAAAGGATTACTAATAACTATTCATACTTTAAGTCATTCTAAATTGTTACACTTAAAATTATACACTTACAGGCACGGAACGCATTACCATTCATGGGAGCTAACTCTTGGTCCTTTTTTCCCCTTTTAACCAAACACAAATTATACAAATGAAATGGCATTTATTGGAAATAAAACCTTTAAGGCTATATCTGCTATAATTATTTAATAAAAGGAGTGGATTTCAAGAAAAGCTATAGTCAGAAAAACTTATGTAAAAATAAAAGTTTAAATATTTTTGAAAAGTTTGGGAGGAAAACGATACCATGCTTATATCAAGTTCATTTTTAACATATAGGATCCAATGTTATGAAAATTATTTTGTCAAAGTTTTTTAAAAACACATCTCGAAATAGTCTAATAATGCCTTCAACATCTTAAGATTCTATAAAATTTGATCATATATGTACATTTTTTATATTTGAAGAATGAACATTTGTGAATAGTGCATACAATCAGCTGAAATAAATTTACAAAACAACAAAAGCTGCAATAAAAATACTTTTATACCTCATGTATTATGTACAAGATGTTTTAAATCCAAGGAACATTTTTACAGATTTTCTTGTTTAAATTTTCATTAGATAGTAGCTAATCATTTGAAAAATTGATTAACAACTACTATTTGACTTTTAGAATTTAGAATTGTATCATGACCTCTAACACTTGCATAGCATATTTCAATGTGATAATGAACAAAATATTGCCAGAATGATTACATATTTAGTTTTTAGCACATATTGGTGCCCTTGAAACCACAATTTGTTGATATGTACCAAAACTCATCATGCTTCCAAGAAGAATAAGAAGAACAAATCCCTGTCACTGTTTTTTGTATTTCGAGTTATTTCTGTATTTCAAGCCGTAAGGATTATTACTCCTGAGCAGTGTTTCTGTTGGATCGGTCTCATCAGGGTTGTCATAGATACTTGTGATAATTCCTCCTTCATCAGCACGTTTTCGTGCAGCTTTTCTAACATACCTCGCCAGCTTCTTTCCTCGATACCTAAAAAAATATAAAAAATAACTTATAACTCTGATAACTTAAAACTTTGATCTCTTAAAAACATCAAACTTATACACTTGCCTGGTGCTTATAAAACGTTTAGTCTAGATTTCCGAAACCGTAACATCATAATTAAATTGTATGGATAATGTCATTAAATAATTTAAAAAAAAAAAAAAAAATGCTGCACCATCTCTGGCACATTATCATATCATGTAGACTAAACGCAACCGTACCCAAATCCTTTTTTGTCTCTAGGATGTTGACCCTCGTTTCCGATAGCATTGGCTATTCCTATCACCGTGGTTCCCAGACCTTCTCCTTCTCTCCAGCCCTGATGCTCGAGAATCTTTCGCCCAATTCCCTTTGTGTGCTTCTCAAACTTGCCGATACCTGCTGAAAACCGGTCTGTGTCCTCTGTCCCATCTCGCCGACGCTGTTCCTGACGCAGAGTCAGGTAATCTCGTGCATCTTTGTCACCAGCGCCGTCTTCGTAGTAACCACTCATGTCCACATTAAGATCATCAGCAGTCTGTTCGTCAAAATCTACAAAACCAAAGCAAAATATTCAATACAATTATGAAAATCGGTCTGTAGTGTACCGGTACTTGTACCTCATACCAAAACCGAAATATACTGTATATTTCAATTTGGCTTAACATAAACAAAAAACATACAGTTTGTAAAAACACTGTTTGATACATAAATAAAAATAATACCCATAATAAAAAATATTATTTTGTCTAGTTTAAAATATTATTTTTTGGACTGTTTTCTTCACTAAACTCTATATTTGATTATTCTTTTGTTAATATATTTATACTAGTTGGTGATCCATAAAATAATTTCAAACCATGTTCTTTTGTTAATGTATTTCTACTAGTTGATGATCCATAATATAATTTCAAACCATGTTCTTTTGTTAATATATGGAGCAGATGACAATCTTCGCTATATTTGAGTAGTGCTGTACAAATCTTGTTAACATTTGACAATTAAAAAAACTGTCCTCAGTATGAGTTGTCTGTCATGTAAATGATGACTGGAATACATATTTATAAAAATAAAAATAATTTTTTTGTTTTGTTATTTAAAAAGTACTTTTACTTTTCGTATTAAGTGAATGGAAACAAAAGTCTGCACCAAAACAGCCCCCATTTAGTGAAGGCTGGTACACAATATAAGTACTGTATTACTCTTACACAGAAATATTAAACTGCAGAGTGTTTTCCCCTGCTCTGTCGGGTTCACATTATTATTGTAATTAATATAATTATTTTTGCAATCACAATAATAATATTCTTCAAACACACAGTTTACCTCATAAATGGGTTCTTTCATTAATATTTTAAAAACCTCATCTAGATCTATTAATAATACTTGATGCTGCTACGTGTTAATATACATGTCCTATCTCTGTAGCTTATTTTACTTTGTAAAGACCAAAGCAACCCTAATCTTATTAAGAATAGAAACAGCACAAGCAGGTGACAATATACGTATAGATGACTATTACTAGTATTAGCCTATGACTGCAATACTATGGATGTCATGTGAAATACTCAAAGAGGTAAAATATCTGACCATTACCCTCCTATTGTTAGGGTTTGTTGAGGGGTAAGAGTCAGTTTCCCTCTTTATTCATGTATAATATAATGGGGGGGGGGGGGAAGAGTAAAAGGTTGAGGGTAGGACATAACTATTGGTTGTCCCATTGGGCTATGTCTAGTTTTAGCCAGTGCACCACAACTAGTATACCAAAGGGTGTGGTATTTGCTAATCCGTGGGATGGTGCATATAAAATATCCCTTCCTCCTAATGGAAAAATGTAGCGGGTTTCCTCTCTAAGACTATATGTTAAAATTGCCAAATGTTTGACATCCAACAGCTGATAAATCAACGTGTTCTCAGGGTTCAAACATAATGGTCGCCCGATCACCCCTGGTGAGTGAAAACGACGACGGGTGACTGAAACCCACAGTAAGGTTGACCGCCTGGTGACCGATTTTTTAATACAACAAATTATTGTATAATCTTGTTGGTTTTTTAGAAAATATTATTCGGGCAAGTGAAAGTGCTGTCACCACTTGGCTGGATGGCAACTCAAAAAAAAAAAAAGTTATGTGCAGACTAATAGAATCTATCACATTTTGTCCCACGGGTTGGAATTCCTTTATCTATACCTGACAACGGTGACTGATTCTTTTTCTTGCCCACTTAGTAACTAAAGCAAAATTACGCCTACTTGTTACTTTTATATTGCCATTCTTGGCCGACTGTAAACATGGAGTCTACAGACTCCTTTAACCATACGCGCTAAAAAGTAGTCCCATTGGACAAAATAAAATACTAAGTAATAATAATTTCACTATTAAGTTCAATTTTTTTTTTTTTTCATTAACATAACCTTTTGGAGGATTATAAAAAATAAATAATACAACATGAATTGGCAGCTTCGCAAATAAATAATTCAACAAAGTTATGGAAAATATTAGCTGTGACGTCACTTGATGTCGTTTACATCGCCACGGGCCTTCGCGGTCAATGTGTTGGTCTTCGAGCGTGTTACACGAGGCGGGAAAGTTGATTTACGTATTTTTGATAATGAAAAATATGCAACATGAAATGGCATTTTGGTGAGAGAAAAAACATACAAGTCAATTGAGTTGTTTCCAGTAATAAGTAGCCTCATAACCGCGTATGTAGAAATCGTCTATACCCGTGGGTAAGATAGATTTATCTAGCACCGTGCAAAAGCTGGATAATCCGGTCTAATGGGCAAGAAAATGTGCTCTAGTGATGTTGTTAAAAAAAAAAAAAAAAAAACTTTTACTCGGGTTACGGATTTATCACCTATATTTCTTCTTGACTCCAATAATCGTTTATTATTATTATATACTCAACATTACATCATTTCAAACATTTACTTTGAATTATGACATGCCTCATCTGTATTCTTTATTGCAGACTGTGTCACATTTATCAAATATATATTGTAGAAAGTCGATACCTCCTTCCTTCTGCTGCCAGTACTGAGCATCAGTGTAGAACACGAGTCCGCTGCCTCCCTTCTCCCACTTGAGCTCAATGTCTTCCTCAAACAGCCGCTCTTTGTTCCTCTCCTGATTCGCTGGGTCGTCGTCCACAGCCTCGTGTCTCTCCCACTCCTCGCATGTGTCATTGTCCTACAGTAGACATATTAGTTAAAGCTGCTATGTCTGGAATATTTTTATTATTTAAGCATTTAGAACAGTTAATCCAGTCACATTTGGTGCATATAACACGCCACACTCAGCTTTGGATTCGCTATGCTGGCATTTCCAAGTTAAAAATAAACCCGGTATTTGAAAAGAGAGACACTTTTGTCAGGCCGACAATGGGCTAAAAATAGTACGGATCGGCTAGTGTTGCATTACAAAAACCGAGCAGTCAATTATAGAAGACAGTCATGTCGACGTTCTAAACATCAGACCACACCACAACACACATTATATAAAGGCGTATGAGTCCGGTGTTTAGAATGTCGCCATGCGTGTCTGCTGAAATTTACAGATAACATGCGTTCGGTATTACAAATGTCAAGCATTGTTCGAACTGGCTAGTAAGCATTTGACGACGTGCGTTAATGACGACAACTCGCGAGTGAATTAAAACTGCAGTTATGCGTGTATTTGAACTTAGAACTTGATTGTATACGATTGAATCCAGACATAGCAGCTTTAAATTTGACCCCACAAAAATGCAGAAAAACAAAGGTGTGAAATGGTTAAATATGCAAAATGGATATAAATTTCACTTTGAAAGAGTACATGATTACAAGCACACAAAAAGTGTTAATAGTAGTTTAACACTATGACTTTTAAACAGTCACAATAATTGGTTACTTTAATGTTTTGTTTATTAAAGTCTCAAATGATATTTAATTGATAAAATAGTACAATCCCAACATAAATCATGCATATATTATCATCTAGCCTAAACAGCCTTCTCAGACTAGTAAATAAAGCATCCAGATTCCACTACATATAGCTAAAATAAAATATTACTTATTAAATGCTGTAAAACTAAAAATCTACAAATAATAATAATAATTTAGTTGCAGGATTAAAATGTATAAATGTACCAATATCATTAATATTTAGTTACCAGTACATGTAGTTTTATATTTTGGAAAGTAGGAGGCTGTTTGAAAAAAGTAGAGAGCTATATCTATATCTATATCTATATCTATATATATATATATGTGCAGAAGTCTATTTAAAGGGACATACCCTAGTTTTTAAACACTAAGGCATTGTTTTGACTATTAGAGGCGTTTTTTGATAACTGAAATCATACTTTACTTAAATTTTATTGTTT
>JAECMU010104233.1:0-11603 GCA_016106625.1 Dracogyra subfuscus
GGCATCCATCAACAGTGGCAGGTACAGCCCCCAGTCCAATGGACCAGGAGGTGGAAGCCACGTCATACATGGTGGGAAGACGTAGCCACCAGGGATGCGTGTGTTAGGTAACCCTCACGTACTGAAGAGTTATCTTTCAATAACAGCAACAAGATAATGGGTGCATCCGTCAGAACATTGAACAACAAGACCCCTGAGTGTTTTCTGTCTAGTACACCAAAGAAAATGTTAGTTCAATAACGACAACAATAACCACATGCAGTGCAGGGTAAGTTATGGAGACCATAGTTCCGGCACCAGTGCATGTACTGTGCAAAAGAACAAATGTCTAAGCAGTCCTTACATGTCAATTCGATGGACCCAAAATCTAACAGACGGCTGGTATTCAACAGTCTGTGCAGCAACAACCGGACCCAGATGATGGAATCCCTCAACGTCTTCTGTGGAGATGTCCCGCAGATAATAGTTGGCGAAGATGGAGTTCGTTGCCCAGTAACAACCCGTGATGATATGTTGTATGGGCGTGTTGCAATGCAGTGACATGGTGGCAGGCAAGGCACGAAGTTCATGCGGATTAGTAACAGATGGAGGAGGTAAACCCTCCTTCTGGTAGGCAGTCAGATTACAAGACCGGATCCAACTCTGATTACACGAAAGGAAAAGTCTCTTGCGATTCTGAAGAAAAGATCTGGTCCTCTCGATGAATTGGTGCTGGGCTCTGACAGGGCACAACGCCAAGTCCTCAACATCTGCTGGACCAGGAGAGGGCCTGCACAACATATGAATGAGGCTCTTGGTCGGGTAACTGATTCTTGGCAACAAAGTTCATGAGTAACCCCAAGTTGACCGCACGACGATCTCGGTGAAAACGTACCAAGTCAACATCAAGAGCATGGAGTTCTGAAACCCGAGCATCTGTGGCAAACCCCAGAAAAAACAGATGCAATCGGCTCAAACGGTGCAGTTGATAACATTCGGAAAAAAATGAGATTCAAGTCTCAACGTGGTGACCGAAACCGTTGGGACTTGATCTTCCAGGCGAAATCCTTTGATCATCTTATGTATCTCCGGAATACCTGACAACTTCATTCCAGTAGCAACATCACGAACAGTAGTGATGACTGAAACGTACCCAGCGATAGTAGATCCCTTCAAACGTAAGGAAGACCGTAAATAAAGCAAAAAATCAGCAAGACGAGGTATCTGGATCGTCTGAGGTCTGAGTTTTTGCCGGACACACCATCGGTGAAAGCAAAGCCATCGGATGTTGTAAGCCACAGTAGTAGATGATCTGTGTGCTTTCAAAATGGCCGCTTCGGGATCTGGCACCGGAGACACGTACACTTGCAACTGATGGTTGAATTGTGTGGCGAAGATATTGATGCTTGGTGTCCACAGTCTGTCGCACACCCATCGAAACGTGTCTGGATGAAGTATCCATTCTGTCGGTTGTGGAGACGACGGGTGAGATAGCGTGTCGGCTAGCACATTGGAAACTCCCAGGATATGGTGAGCCCAAAGCTGTAGCAGAATCTCGTCGACCAACTTGAAGAGATGAAAGTCAACTGCAGCATAGGACTGGAGTGAGTTCCGCCCTGGCGGTTGATATGAGATGCCGCCGTGGTGCTGTCTGTGGCCACCATGAGCAAAACCCCTGTCAACCTCTGTCGCCAATGATGGATAGCGTGGTAGACAGCCAGCAACTCCAGTGTGTTGATGTGGAGGCCAAGTTCGTTGGCAGACCACAGCCCCGCAGTAGTCTGGTTGCTGAGATGAGCTCCCCAACCTTCCAGTGATGCATCGACGAACAGGTGGTAAGTAGCGAGGAATGGCCGCATTGAGACACCCCCTAAGACGTTCAATTGGTGCTGCACCTGTAACTGTAGAGACTGCGTGGGAGCCAGTCGAGACTTCTCGATGTTGATAATCCAATCCAGATGCTTGAGAAAATCCATGATGAAGGCCACGTGTGCAGTAAGCCTTGTCCTGCTCTGGCATTTTCATCAGGCAGTCGTTGAGGTACGGGTAAAAGGAAATCCCTCTGCAATGTAGGAACCATGACATTGGAGCAGTGAGCCTGGTAAACAGCCACGGTACGATGGATATTCCAAAGGGCAGGACAGTCCATTCATAATGCCGGCCCTATAGTACGAACCGAAGATAACGGTGACAATCGGCATGCCAATTCCCTGGTTGAACCACAGCTAGGACATCTCCAGGAAATAATTTGTACAGAAAAAAATGGTTAGCAGTTGCTGCTAATCATTTTGTGATTTGATTAGCACATTTGTAAATTTAATTAGCAGTTTCCACGTAGGCTCATGCGTTTAAGTTATGGACAGCACAATGAATCCCTTGACAGCCAAAGCTATTTTGTGAACTACATGTCTTCAGGATGTATTCTAAGCAATACGATATACTGTGGAGTGTGAATAAATCATCATTTGATGTGTACCTTAATATAATGATTTGTATACCTTGATTGAAAGTTCCAGTGTTATCAGTTTTGATGTACATGCTAAGTATTAGAGGACAAAGTTTTCTTCAACTTTTAAAGCATTTATTGAAATGATACCGCAAATTCAGGTTATTTTCGAAAAGGACTCTGAAGCACATATTACAAATATGTGCATACTGGAAAATGGAAATGATTGAAACTCATTTTCCTTTTCATAACGTATCCACTTCTCCCGTGGGTCAATTTCGCGAACCCATGCATTTACCGTTGACAAATTAACAACAATTGTGAACTATGTTTTGCACAAGTGACATCGGCACAAACATTATTTTTTGAACGCAGAAAGTCAACTACCGGTATTAATTCCGAGTTTTACTAGGGTTCATACACTTAAAACATTTATATTTTCAAGGACTTTTAAGCACCATTTTGGTTCTTTTTCCAGGGCTTTTAAAAACATTTCCAGGAGTCTGAATATATTACTTAGAAAATATTTTTTAACGGCACCCCAGTAAACTGTTTATTCAGTGATTATTATGTCTCACCTAATCTAGATATAGCACATGGATGCTAAAATTGTAAAAATACATAAATAAGAAAATATTGTAGTGTGCAGATTTTTGTTTGACTGTGTGTGTGTGCAGGTGTGCATGCATCTGTGTCTTAATTCTGGATCTTACAGCAAAATACTCCATAACCATAATACATATCTAACCACATTATGTAAATGTTTTTGAGGGTTTCAATTAGTTTTGGTCATGATCCATAATTATATAACTATGATTGCACCAAAGTCAAGGTGAAAGGTCCAAAATATATATGCCCAAAACAAGCAGGCCCAAATTTGAGTATAAGCAATGTTATATGCACACCTCAAAAATATTTTTTATCTCAATACCACTAAAATATTAAGCTTAATTTGACTGATATAAATTGAAAAGGATTTCAGGAACATCTTTACCAGCTGTTAACATATTACTATACTAACAAGATCTAAGACAGTGCTCAGAACACACACACAAAACCCAGCTGTGCTCAAATTAATGATAGAATAATAATCCAACAAAGTATTTAACAAAAAAACACAAAAAACCTTGCAATTCACTTACAAATAAACAATCAACAAATAAACAGTGTACTGGGGTGTCGTTAAATAAAAATAAATAAATAATTTTTTATCTTTATTATATATTATCCAGATGTATAAAATGTAAAATACAAAAAAAAATCACTCTTCTACACAAAACTATCAAGAAAAAGAGACAGTAATGTGTAAATACCAGTATTATCCACAACTATTATTTCAAAATAAATTAAAATATATATATATAAAAAAATAAAATTAATACACAAAACGTCTAACATTAATTAATACATTTACAGTATTCCATTTATAGGTCAGTGCTTATAAGAGTACATGTAGGTACTTTAAATCATTATTTATTTGTGTTTTTTTAAAAGTACCTAATGACAAAATTACATGGTTTATTTTCAGTAATAATTATTTTAAACTCACTAGTGACATGGTGTTTCAAATACGAAATTTACCGGAATTATACCCATTTCCGTGAGTAACTAAATGTCAACCACAGTATGCATTGATAGCACAATATCGTGCTGGGGTGTCGTTAAACATTAATTCATTGATAGCACAACAATAATCTCTTGAAGTGGACTCTTTGTTATAACCAAGTTACAATTAGATTATTTGGTTCGCAGTAACCGCGATCCACAGTGCGAAATTGGTTCGCATGTGAGCTAGAATGACTAGCAAACTGCGATGCGAACCCCAACAAATTATTCCCTGATCTCGCATGGTCAACATTTTGAAAGACAGAGGAGGAAGTATGTAGTGGTCGTTGAAAAACACCATATTGTGAATCCTTCTTCGGTATGAGAAAGATGTCCGAGTAAAAGCCAGGTGTTAGGCAAGCTTCCGAAAGACTGCGAACAGCTCCCTTCTCCACAAGTTTGTTGATGGACTCCTGAAGGACCCTGACATGTGACACGGAATGCTGCGGCTCTCGTGGTGAAGTGGTCAATGGAGGGATGGAAGACATGGGCAGCTGATACCCTGTCTTCAAGATCAATGTTACAAACGGATCTTGGCACAGTGTCCTTCAATTTTGCCAATAACGGTGAAGTCGACTTCCGACAATGGATCTTTCTACCGGCGTGGTGCACGCCAGAAGCGTCAAGTTGGAATCGGTGTTCAAGTTCAAAGTCAGGGGTGGGCATAGGTCTAGGCAATCGAAGGAGTCCCTGATTGGTCGGCTGGCGTCAACGTCTGCTGGGCTTTCCCGGAGTTCTAGCAGGGGGGCCGGATGGTCGTTTGACTGAAAATTTCCGTGCTGGTTGACTGCGAAAGGAACCTCCCCAGTGCTTAGAAGCTTGAGGCACAGGAAACGTCGATTTCAGAGTAGAAATCAGCTGCAGTGCCTTGACAGTTGCAGTAGATTGCTGGTCCTTCTCATTAGCTCGCACGACATCAACGACCTTCCCAGCAAACAAGGTATTTGCAGACCAAGGCTGTGCCAACAATTCCTTCCTGTGCTGGAAGTCCAGGGAAGATTTCTTGAGAAATGCCTGTCGCCAGGACTGCGTGAGCATAAAAGACATTGAAGTAATGGAAGATGTCAGAAAGGCCAGCATCTGTGCCGATCGTTGAAAAAGTGCATACCCATGGGCGTCTTTAGCCTGCATAGCCATCTCTGCGAGGAAGACATTGAGGTATGAAAGGATGTAGAGGCACCTTCTCTGCGCCGTGTCCATGGACTGCACCTGCTTGTCAGAGAAGTCTACAGTAGTCAGCTTTCCCAAACGATGTACGTCATCGTCTAAACCCGGAGCCACATCTTTTAAGGGCATGTTAAACACCAGATACATGCGGGATGTCCATGATGGAAAAGCGACGAAGGAAGCAGTCTCACGGAAGGCGCGATCCAAGTCAGGAGCCACATCAGAAATTAAGGTGCCAGGATAACGATATCTTCCGGAGGAATGTCAGACGAAATCAGCAGTGTCGGGCCCTTCTTGGAAGGTGTCGGTGGATGTGGAAGTGACGGTAGCAAGTCGTTGATGGCAGCCAAACAATCCCTCATTGTCATGTGTTCCGGGGAATCAGACTCATCAACGACGGAAGCCGTAGGCGCCTCTTCACCAAAGTCTCATTTAACTCTTGCGCAGGCTAGCTGATCAGCCGTGACCGAACCCGCTGGGGACCCGGACCGTGGACGGTCCCGTCGGGAACCCGAGACCTTGGAAGCCACATCAGAAGATCGCCGATGACTATCAGTGGAACCCGTTGGAGGCCGGACCAGTCTCGGAGTACGACTACGAACCTAGCTCTGATGCGACGAAGACTTCCTGTAGGTTCCGTGGTACGTCAAACGGTCCGATCAGGCTTCGTACACGGCCACGTGGAAGCCACAGGCCTCTCCACGCTCTTCTCCGAAGAAATCAGAGGATCCGCAGAAGCCGCTCCTGAAGATTGGACTGGAACCGGACTTGACCCCAAAACCGCCGGTTTGGGTAAAGACCACATAGACACCATAGTCTCCTGTAACAACGACGAGAGAAGCATACGTAAAGCTTCCGCAACAGAGTCAGCAATGCATGAAGTCGATTCTACTTTCCTAGCCCTTGCCGACACCACCTTCAGATAAGTGTCGAACCTGGACAGTGACAATCCGGAACACAAGTCACATTTCGACGAGGCAGGCCTTCTAGAATACGGTGGCCCGATGCCCGAGGCCAGTAGTTTTTGGATTTGGGCCAGTAATAGTTACTTTGTGAGATCCTGATGGCAAGTGGTAAAAAAAAAACTAAATTAAAAAACATTTAAAAAAAAAACAATCGCAAAGATTTGGAACATACGAAAACAAAAGTAACGCCTACAAAGTATGTTATTTTCTTTCGATTTGCAATCACATGCAATATTTTACTAACAAATCTTTGACCCATTGATGACAGTATACCTACCAAAGTAACTTTATTCAAGTTATACACTGAAAAAACTAACGTTTATTGTTTGCTGCCATGTTTTTGTTTGCACTGGTTCCCAAATATTTGTTATCCTAAAATGTTAATAGTTAAATGCAAGTGTAAAATGCAAAACGGTAACCGGTCATTAGTTTTTAAAGGTTGCATGTCACTATTTATGTTGCAAAACAGTCGATGTGTAAATTATTAATTTAATTTATAAAATATCACATAAATTGAAAAAAAATAAAAAGGAAAAAAAATAAAAATATATATATATATATAATAAAAATAACTAATTACAAAATACCAAGAAATAAGTAAATATAACAAAGTACCTATAATGAAAAATTACTAATTTTGTATGTTGTTATGTGAGCGGTGTGTGTGGGGGAGATGAGGGTGTAAGCCTTAAACTGTAATACATGTACACTTTAACAAAAGTTTTTGTTTCCATTCTTTTTTGTATGTGGTATTTTTTTTTCTAAACAAAACAAAGTGTGCCTAATGAGCCTATGTGTTGTAGACAAATATTTACATATGATCTCAGTATGCAAAATGTACCCGGTACATTAAAAAGTTAATTATTTTAAAATACTGGGGGCTTTTTTTTTCTTTTTTTTTTATCAACAGTTAAAATTGGGCAAATGAATTTTTCATCATGGCCAGTGAATTTTCAAATCCACTGGCCCAATGGCAAGTGAATGTTAAACAAATTCTAGAAGCCCTGCGAGGCGTCACAAGGTACCCGACAACCTGGGCACAAGTCGTGCGGGTCGTTACCAGCCGTACATTACTTGCAGCGCAGACAAGATTTAACCAACCGTTGTCCAGAAGTATCAGATATTGTAATAATTTCTCAATCTGGAAAGAGAAGAGAAAAAACCCAACCATGACACAACACAAAGGACGCCATTTTTGGCAACACGATGACCGACGGTAAAATCAAACATTTCACATTAAATAAACACTTGTAAAACAAATGAAATATGCAAAATGACACACGAAAGCTAATGAAAGCTAGCGAAAACGAAGGTGAAAAATATTTCACCCAAAACCAAATACAAAACCAAAGGTCCTAATCCAACAGAGCCAAAGAAAAGACGTCCAGACCGTATTGTGAAGAGAAAAAGAAGGAAGTTACAGTCATGTGATTGGAACTAGAGAGCAGTAGGCAGTAGAAGAATTTAGGCCATCCCATTGGCTGTTGGGTTGTTCGGACCAGACCACTTGCGTGGGGGGGGGGGGTGTGCACTTGTTTGAGGACTGGTAATGTGAAAAGAAATATATAATGCAATTATTGCTTAATATCAACTAGTATAATCATATAGTTTAGTGATTACCCTAGATATTGGGCAAGGCATGGTAGACCAAACACTTTTGGGGCATTTTCACCATTTTCAGGGCACTTGTATTTCATTAAAAATACACACAAATTAACTGAAATAAACATTAATGTAATTTATGTGCTTGCTTTAATAAATAAATGGCAAAAGATACAAAAGGCTTATTTTATTAATTTAACTTTTTTTGCTAAAATGTCGGTATGTGTTGGTGGTTTGGGTATGCATCTTTCCAACACATAAGGCTCTTATTTGAGTTGACCGTCCCTTTAACAAAGTTATGTAATAATCATTTTTTTTTAAACTATCTCCATACAAGACCGAGGATATTTAAACCGTTCCCATTAATCACTGTCAGGTGTTTGACCTATAATGCAGACCACCACTTCCCAGGATGATACATCTTTCAGAATGTACAATAATGGTCATCAACATTATGATATCTTGTTTCTATTAAGGGTTTTATTTCAGGTTATACCAGACCTTGTATTAGTAGCAGAACTATCATGTTTACTGTTAATAAAATATTAATATAGCTGCTAGATTGGATATCATTACTTGATTTTGTCATTATTTCTAAACAAATCATATTGAAAATTAACCATATCATTAAAATATCATCCTTGTAATATTACGAACTAATACATGGTAGAAGTTAAACAGAAGTAAAACCCTGTCAAACCAAACTGTGATGAAAATTGGCATGAATGATGAAATAAAAATTAAATATTATGTTTTCTTACCAATTCTGTGAATGTAACTTATTGCACTGTTTGGAAAGTCAAAATTAATGACAAGATTAACTCCCTTGAAGTCCATGCCCCGACCCATCAACTCTGTGCAAATCAATACCCAAATCTTGCCACAGCGAAAACATTTCACAATGTTGTCTCGCTGAAAAATTGAAATATTAAAACATAAGTTGTGATTATATGTTAATAAAATGTTCTCCTCTTCTACATGATTTTGACCTAAAAATGAAATGGTGTTAAGAAAGTAACACAAATTTGTAATAATATTTAATTAAAATGGTAAAGTTCCTTCAGAAAGGGAGCTATAGTTTGCTTATTTGTCAAATGATGCCATTTTTAGGGATATTTGAATTTAAACACTACTTTATGCATTAACTGTTAGGAAGAAACCCTGTTCTAGCAGGTGGACTGCAGGCACATGACCTCTATCCAACCCTACCTAATGCATTGACTGTTAGGAACACAACTGGTTCCAGCAGGTGACTGCAGGCACATGACCTCTATCCAACCCTACCTTATGCACTGACTGTTAGGAACACAACTGGTTCTAGCAGGTGACTGCAGGCACATGACCTCTATCCAACCCTACCATATGCATTGACTGTTAGGAACACAACTGGTTTTAGCAGGTGACTGCAGGCACATGACCTCTATCCAACCCTACCGTATGCATTGACTGTTAGGAACACAACCTGTTCTTGCAGGCGACTACAGACAACTCCTAATGGTTGTACTTCAAAATGTTCTGTGGCTTATGAGATGTTCTGACCGATTATTTTTTCCCACTGAAAGTCTGACAGTGACAAATTAAATGTGAACAAACCTGTGGCTGTGTGCGGTCTGAGTGCATGACGTCGACACTGATTCCTTCGTACAGGAGTTCGTGAAACAATTCTTTAGCTCGATCCTTCGACTGAACAAATATCAACACGGGAGGATGCATACCCTAAATCAAAGAGAATTTGTTTAATGTCATCAACTTCTATATGCATTTTCTAAACCATATGAAAACAAATCTCAATCAAATATTTCAATTTCAAACTACATAGTTGCTAATTATAAATATATAAGTTAATAAAGTTACAGTAATTTTCTGCAAATTATTAACACTTTTTGTTCTTTAACCAATAATCATTAACCAATAACTCACAACTGCAACATTGTAGTAGTTCACTTATTCAGAAAAGTTGTTGATGATACTGTATTAACTGTCTAGGATCGATCCCTGTCAGCTAACCACTGGGGTTTTTCTCGACATAACCATATGTCTGATGCCGATATAACCATAGTTATAATGTGTTGAGTGCGTCGTTAAACAAAAAAACAAAACAAAACAAACAAAAATACTGTAATAAATAGTAAAAACATATATGACGTAAGTAGTGGTAACTGTATTACTTGGAGAAACAATTATATTACAAAGAATAAAAAAGGCATTTTCTGATTCTCTAACCAGAAATGTCTACATAATGCATTAGATCATTTATACCTGCTTAATTAGGTTCCTCACTGCCAGCAATTTGCCCGACTCGGTGCCCACAAACAGCAGTTCCTGCTCAACATTCTCAGTTGCAGAATTTCTGAAAATACATTACCGTAATACCTATTGTTTGGACAACAAATTAATTTATTCAACTGTTTATTTTCATGTTATTTAATTAATAAATACATTATTGCACATTTTATAATATTCTTACTGCAAATTTGTTCAAAAAGGTATTATTCATCATGAAAATTCTTGTAAAAATTTGTAATATCAGTCAATTAATTACCTTGGTCCAACATACACCTGAATAACATTGTCGAGATTTAACTTGCACCATTCTTCCACATCAAACGCGAATGTGGCACTAAACATAGCTCGACGGACATTTCCTGAATCACAAGCTTTGTAGATTTCAGCTAACTACAACAAGAGCAAAAATGTACATAAAGTAAAAGCATTACAGTATAACAATCTACAGTGAAACTGGTCTAAATCGGATCATGCAGGTAACCTAATATTTATTTATTTTCAGACAAGATGTGGCATTTAGAGCGTTGCGTTTCAGCATTCAGAAAATTGAAGACCATGAAACTTGGCCAGTTTTGACAGGATTCCGAGAGTTTTCAGGGTCCAGTTTTAACAGGTTTCACTGTGTATGTAACTAGAAGTCTGACAAACAACCACTTCAATTATCAGTGGGATTAATGCTAACTAATAATAATGATCATATGCCTTTAAAGCAAACACTGAAATTCTCAATTTACAAAGCATAAATGAATGTTTAACAACAGTCCAGAATAATAAAAAAAATCTACTATTGTACCTTATGAAATATATTTTAATAACGGTGAAAAGACAAGCTATACAGAACTAACATATGAAATAATTAGATAGCAGGTGATCTTTTGTTTACAAAGTAACTATCAATACATCAGTAAATTATGTTACATTACATTATTTCAATTTTATACCTGATCTCTAAATCCAGTCGTTCCATCTTCAAACAGTTTGTCAGATTCATCCACTACCAGCCATTCAACACTGCAGGGACAAATAATTATACATTATAACAAAATTCTTTAAATCAAACTAGTAGCATGTAAAAGACATATGCTTTTCTGTTTGTGGGAAAGTGAATACAGAAGATACCTTGCTACATTAGAAAAATGTAGCAGGTTTTGTCTGATGACTATGAGTCAGAATTACCAAATGTCTTACATCCAATAGCCAATGGTTAATTAATCAATGTGCTCTAGTGATATCAATAAAAAAAAATTGTAAAATGTTCTGAGAAAGTATGCCTCCTAACCACTCTGAAAGTTCAGGTATTGGCACCCAATCAGTTAGCCCAACCCAAATATAGGAATTCTGTATTTTATAACAATAAATTATGTGTTTTCATTGACATAATAATATGACATTTTAATATTAGCAATAGATTACCTGTTACAGTGCCTGCCTGATGCATGGTCGGTCTAGGATCGATCCCTGTCAGCTAACCACTGTTTTTTTTTCTCGACATAATCATATGTCCGACGCCGATATAACCGTACTTATAATGTGTTGAGTGCGTCGTTAAAAAA
>JAECMU010104234.1:1873-16779 GCA_016106625.1 Dracogyra subfuscus
TTCTCTCTTTTTGTCTGTCTCTCTTTATCTCTCTCTCCCTATCCCCCATCTCTCTCCTTCTCTCTCTTTCTCCCTCCATCTCTCTCTCTCGCTCTCTGTCTCTCTCTCTCTCTTTCCCTTTTTCTATCTGTCTCTCTCTCCCTATCCCCATCTCTCTCTCACTTATTTCTCTGTCATGTCCCGTAGTTTAAAATGTGTTGAGGAATCGTTTAACATTCTACCGGCCTCGGAGGCGTCGTGGTTAGGGCATCGGTCTACAGGTTTGTAGGTACTGGGTTCGGATCCCAGTCGAGGCATAGCAAGGCTCAGTAGGTATGTGTAAACCACCTACACCCAGCAGTGATCCATAACTGGTTCAACAAAGGCCATAGTTTGTGCTATCCTGTCTGTGGGAAGCGCAAATAAAAGATCCCTTGCTGCTAATCGGAAAGAGTAGCCCATGTCTGACGCCATATAACCGTAAACAAAATGTGTTGAGTTTGTCATTAAATAAAACATTTCTTTTTTTTTTCCTTCTTTCGTTTGACATTCCTTTCTTTTTCTATACTTTTTAATGATAATGACGACGAGGGCAACCATAACAACAACAAAGAAAGTTTCAACAGTATTTATTAAAATCGTCAACAATCAATAATAGGAAACAACAGATCAGACAGAATATAACAGTTTTGAAAAGCAATGTTCAACACTATCAACATAGCGTCTTAACGTTTTTATTGTACCAATAAAAATATAATTTGTGTTATGTCATTTGAGTTGATTTTATTGCTTCAGAATCAATCGATACCTAGCACTCGTATAATAAAATCATATAAAACCAAAGCAGCTGTGCATTAAATAAAATAATAATAATAAAAAAAAATTAAAAAAAAGGAAATAGAGATGTATATATCTAAACCCATTAAAAACTTCCTTGTTTATTTAGAAGTATCTACTTTTTATTTATGAAAGCAATATATCCATATTTTAATTGTAATGTACCGAAATGTTCCGCCCCTCCCTACATGTACCATAGTGTTTGAAACAACGATTAGAATGTGTAGTTCTAAAATAGACGACAAGTTCTAGCTGACTAGTGTGTACATTGCTGGTCTCATATTACTTATAGCACACGGTGTATTTGTATATTAAAATCACATTGATATTCGAGGGTATTTTCCAACACATTTCCTTTTTAGGTTCTACACTGAACAGGTTCGTACTGGCCTCGGTGGCGCAGAGGTTAAGCCTTCGGACTACAGGCTGGTATTAACTGGGTTTGGATCCCATGGGAGTTTTAATCCAGATACCGATTCCAAACCCTGAGTGAGTGCTCCGCAAAGCTCAATGGGTGTAAACCACTTGCACCGACAGGTGATCCATAACTGGTTCAACAAAGGCCATGGTTTGTGTTATCCTGCTTGTGGGAAGAGAAAATAAAAGATATCTTGCTGCCTATCATAAAATAGTAGCCTATGTGGCGACAGCGGGTTTCCTCTATAAAAAAAACAGTGTCAGAATGACCATATTATGTTTGACGTCCAATAACCGATGATAAAATTAAAAAATAAAGTGTTCTAGTGCTCTAAAACAAACTTACTTTTCTAACAGGTCCACAAGACCTATTGGGCGTAACAATGATGACTTAAAATGGAAATCACAATATGTTGAATACCACCCTGATTGGCTCATAAGGCAATGATGCGTCCAAGGGACGTACAGATCATAATCAAATCACATTCTTACACACCTGATGGTGAGAACACCATGTGTTATTTATGAGTACACACACTTGTTAACACATGTACGTGTGTTAACAATTCCAAGACATACAACTGGCTACTCCTAGGTGATGATCAGGTCACCAATGCCACACGTCCAATAAAAAAGCAGCGCGACGGAAATCGACTAAGACTGTGACGTATAGTTAACGTGATAATCATGTGTCTGTGACGTGTAAGTCAGCTACAAGCGCAAGGGCTGTAAATGATGTTTAGTCGAAAAGATGTAAAATTTGCTTTAAATGTATGTTTTGAGGATAAGTAATAAATAGAATAATACATTCGTGTCCGTTAGATACATATTAAAACAACGCGCTGTGAGATAAATGGTATCTAACGGCCACTTATGTATTATTCCGTATTTAAATCCTACTTTACTGAGTTTCATAACAGGTTTATACGTGGGGATCTCACAGAGATCTAGATAGCAACTAAACATTCTCATCGTGGAATATTTTTAATTCATTCAACTCTCAGCTGTCTCGTCTCGCACTGAAGGGTAACAACACACTTGCGTGGACAATGCAACACTGCTTAAAAAGTCCTATGTCAAAGTTGAAAATACAATAGCATGACCACCATCTTTGTTTCTTTCTTATGTTTTCTGCAAAGTATTATGGAAAAAACGTAGTGTGTTGAATGTGCACACATAAAACAGTAATGTCACTAGTTATCGCGTGTTACACACTCTCAAGGTCCAAAAATAAAGTGTATACAAAGGTATACACTTTATATTTGAAAGCAAAAATCAATAACTGTTTTTGGCGGGAACCACCATTGTTTAATCTTTGACATAGCACCTTTAAGTGATCCTAAAATAATTTTGTGAATCAAGCCCGAGGAGCTATATATTCATAGGGCCCAATTCACCAATTTTTCGGCACTTTGCGATCTTGCAGTCCAATGTAAAAGAGACTTGCGAGGACGATGACTTAAAAGATAACCTAAAAGAGTTTTGATTAGGCCCCTGTTGCCTCATTCACTGAACTCTCGCAACATTGCGATCTCTTAGTAAAATACTTTCAAGGACGATGCAAATTTACTTAACGCACTTAAGAGAGCTTTGCGAATTAGGCCCCAGTTATATAACTGGAAACATGGTTCAGTCTGACTCGCTACTTTTAACACGGACTTCAGAAACCATTTCCGGTCTGACGGTGAATTCCTCTCTAATCACGGAGTAGTGGCTGATCGATCCTGGACTGGAGGGTCGAGACCTGGAACTCTCCTCCTGAATAGTGGTCGGAATACTTAACATGCTGGCCATTATCTCCCTTTGATGACTGGGCTCGTGCGGCTTGTTCGAGTCCAGACCGTTGCGAGCGACCACCTGGTTCTCCGTCGTGTGCAGGAGAATGGTGGGCAGGTCCGCGGGTTTGGAAAAGTCTCTGTAATGCTGGCGTTTGAAGGAGGAGTTAGAGTCTGCGTTTGACTTGAGGCTGTTCAGGCGAGAGAAGGGCAGACTGAAGGTGCGCGTGCACGAGCTGGGGGTGGGGGACACGAGGTGGACGAGGGTTTTCTTCACCGCCCTCGACTTCAGCGTGTTGTCGTTGTTACACACGTTGACTACCACGTCTACCTGAAACAAAAGAAAAAGAGTCCATGAATTTAAGAAATATATAATCGGTAATTTCTAAAAATTGAAAAATAAATGTAGTGGGTTTTTTTCTTATGTGTGCGCATGCGTCAAGATGACAAGACGTGAAAGACTAAGTATCTGTTAAGATATACTTATTTTAATATTTATTTCTGTATATGCAGAAGCTGACAACGTTTACTTGGTAATAGTGATTATATATGTCTATATGCACCATCATTGAGTTTTACTAGTCGTCATGGATGATACAGTTATGACAGTTGTAGCGGACAGTCAGAACTTTGTGACAACTTTGTAACAACTGTCATAGCGGATGTTTTATTGAACCTTTAGAATGGAATAAGTTCAGTTTGAGACTGAATATTCACTCAGTCGCACGAAGGTATGTCGTGTAACAGTAAAAACAAACTTCAAATGGACGATAATGAAATATCTGTAAAGAAAACTCGACGTGAGAGTAAGAAGAATAGTTGTGTAAACCAAATTGGTCTTATTCTGTCAGCCATTGAGGATTTAAAGTTTCCATTTGAGCAGGAACTATTGGATCTAAAAAAGCGTTTAACATTTGAATTGAGGGTTTGCTTTTTTGTTTGTTTAACGACACCACTGGAATACTAGAACAAGTTGAAGGAGGAATTTGATAGAAAACAAATAATGTTAGACCAGATGTGTGGCATAAAATGAAGTCACTAGATAGACGCGTTCAAACCGCTGTGCGCGTGGCCAGATCTCAGGCTGGTAGCAAACATTTGTTGTGTTTAACGACATCACTAGAGCACATTGATTCATTAATCATTGGTTACTTAATGCCATTTGTAGAGAAAACCCACTACATTTCCCCCGATACATTAAGGAATATGTTACATGCATTTACCCACATACAGGAAAACACATACTACGGCATTTGTCCAGATGTGGTGCACTGGTTAGAATGAAAAAAGGTAATGACAATGACGCATAGAAGAAAATTTGGTAACAAGGTGACTGTGAAGGGCTACAGCGTATGGTCACGTGACGAACAGAGACACGAAAAAGGTCGCACGCGTAGAGATGATGATCAAGACGACAACAACATACGAGGCAGCCGACGTCGTTCACCCGATGTGTTTCAGATAATCGATCCCGCACAGATAATCGACGCATCCAGTGTGGACGTTATCATGGAACCTAATGGATTTTTCGATGTTTTTTAGCTGGACCGCACGCACGCGCCGCATGTGCAAAACGCATGCGGCCAGCCGCAATGAAATGTTCGTATACTGAAAAAAGAAGCTTCCGATTTGTACATATAGTATTTGTTGTGTTAAAGAATTCGTTGTGTAATGAAATTATATAGGTAGTATTAGCCTTGAGCTGTATTATCAGGATTCATGAATTTTATCGATTATGTTTGCACTGTTAATCGTCGATAATGTGAAATTCAATTTGCACGTGCATGCATGGTTCGACATGTCCCGTGTAGTATTCGGTGAATTTGTTTTACTTGTCTTACTTGACAATGTTATCAAGTGAACGAAAACGCTTCAAAATATGTAACAAAAAAAAAGATAACGGTTTTTTTTTTACAGTGTAGTATTTTTAGTACCGGTATGCCAAGAGTACCTAATAATTTACGAGAACGGGTGATTAGCATGCTTGATACTGGCATATCTGCAGAAGATGTTGTAAGGCATGGGAATTCTAGTCGAGCGATACGAAATCTTCGCGTAAGATTTCGAACGACAGGATGCACCAACGACTTACCACGTCGTGGACGTCTGCGTGTTACAACGCGTGGTCAAGACCGCTATATCATGAACACTATGCATTTGCGCAATCGATTTCAAACTGCTACTGCTACTGCTGCTAACACACTTGGGCTTCATAATAACCGCATCAGTGGGCAAACTGTTGGTAACAGTCTGCGGGGGCACGGTTTACATGCACGACGTCCTTACATCGAATGCGTTTTAGCGCAACGTCATCGTCTAAATCGTCTTAATTGGGCACGTATTCACACTCGTTAGATACGGCGACGCTGGAATACTGTTCTTTTTTTCAGATTTTCTCTACAACGTGGAGATAGCAGGGTGCGCGTCTACTGTAGGAGAAATGAACGCTATGCTGACTGTTGTGTTCTTGAACGAGATCGTTTCGGGGGTGGGGGTTCTGTTATGGTCTGGGCATCCATTGCCCATGGTTATCGTTCGCCACTAGTCGTCATTGGTGGCAATTTAAATGCTCAACGTTACCGCGATGACATTCTCGCTCATCACGTCATTCCTCTGTTCCATAACAACGCCAACATCTCGATTTTTCAGCATGATAATGCCACCTCTCATACAGCTAGAGATATTTTCTTACAACAAATAACATTGATTTCATTGATGACTGGCTCGCTAAAAGTCCTGATCTCAATGAATAAATGAAAGACATCCCAGCACGAAAAATACATCGGCTATTGGGTGTCAAACTATGGTAAATGCAATGCAAAATGATGATCAACATCAATATAAAAATTCAAGGTTTAAACAAAGTGTAAAGAACTGTACAAAAACCAAAATATCACAGAATTTTACGGATACTGAATTTTACTAAAAACTTCAGTTTTCTGCTGTATTGGCCATTCTCAAAGATAATGTTACACCCCTGCACCACGGTAAGGTTACAGCACGCGCCGGAGTCCTGATCTCAACCCCATCGAGCATGTCTGGGATAGTCTGGACAGACGATTGAGGCGTCGTCCCAACCCACTCGCTAACGTCAACGAACTTCGTCAAGCGCTCATTCAACAATGGAACAATATTCCATAGGTAGAAATCAACACTTAGTCAATTCTATGCGCATGCGATGCACTGCAGTGGCCAATTCAAGAGATGGTCATACCCGTTATTAATTTTGTTTAACCCCTACTACACTTGGTCACAATTTCTTCCAGTTTCTATTACCCTATGGCCATGATATTTGCACAAAACAATGCATCATGGAACACTCTTTAAACGCATATATAACAATTATTCCCCGGTTTATTTTCATGTAGTTATGTTCAAGCAAAGTTAGCGTAAGTGTGTTATTTTGTTCAGTATATGTGGTGTAATATGTCCAAGACGCAATCAGCAGACGCACACACCTGCCGCATCCAGTCTATTTAATATTTAAGACAGAAACTGGCATTGGGTCATAACAGGCCTCAGTAGTGTCGTGATTAAGCTGCATATAAGACTGGTAGGTACTGGGTTCGCAGCCCGGCTCCCACCCACAGCGAGTGTTAACGACTCAAAGGGTAGGTAGGTGTAAGACCACTACACCGTCGTGTATCTCGCTAACCACCCACGTACTAGGACATAAAGACGAACATAAGTTAACATTGAAATAGTTGGATCATGTTACATCTACAAATAGTACGTAAATGGATCCTGGACAATGCCATCTCATGTTAATCTAGCCGACAATCAGTCTTTGCATTACAGAGAGTAAAAACATATCATTAATCCCATCAGCTTGATTCCACGATTCGCCGACTAATATCGTAATTCATTAATACACTCTGCTTCGCCAGTGGCCAGTCTTTGTTGACTTGATATACCGGTCATTCATTCTTTTACATTTTTATTAATTAGGAAAACCTTAAACGAAATAGCTTTCTTGGAGTATAAATATATCCTTGAACTTTCCAATTAGCACATTGGATGTTATAAATACGATTTGATTTTCTGCGAAATCTTACCCAGTACAGAATAATTTTGTTCACAATGGCGTATGCTTAAACACTCATTTGATTATGTTAAATATGTCTTAAGTTTGAAATGAAAACGAAGTTCCTTCCCACAATGAAGAGATTCGTTATGGAAGAACCACTAACCAATTAAAACGAAACGAAAGCAATGTGTTTAATAACAGTGGCCTACCTATATGGTGTCTAAATGTTTATATGGCCCGGATGCAGCGCATGCGTACGGCCCTGCTAAACGAACTCGAACTACATGGCTTTAATGACAGCCTAGACTGGATGTGCGCGTTTACAAAAGTATGTGATCAACTGCAATGAAATACTCGTATATGGTGAAGATATCCAAAACACAACAGTCGGACAACAAGAGAGAGAGAGAGAGAGAGAGAGAGAGAGAGAGAGAGAGAGAGAGAGAGAGAGAGAGAGAGAGAGAGAGAGAGAGAGAGAGAGAGAGAGACAAACAAACAAACAGACAAGCAGACAGACAGACGGATGGACGCTTTTGTAAAAAAAGGTTACCCCCACAGAAAACATACTCCACAAAGGGATATTTTATATCCACTTTGGGAATATACATGGAACGACCATAGAAAAATAGTGGTTTTTTCACTGAATAAAATTTTAAAAGTAAAATAACCTGATGTTACTCTTGAAGGACAAAACAGGAAGCAAAATCTTAAGAATTATACCAATAATACATTGTTAGATAAAATAACACTAACTGATTTTAATGTAATATTTGTAAGTTTTGTTCACGTGATCTGGTACTCATTCCACGAAGCGGTCTTCGCGCCAAGATCACCTCAAGTGCACAAGGTTACGGGAGAGTTATGCACCGTGAAACGAAGCTCTGAACGACAAAAACTTTATCCACGATGAAAACCCGTATCTGCTCAGTGCAGTCGAACGGGCAGTTGGCGAAATAGTGGCTGATATATCGAATCACTGGAAATTAACTATTTAGTATTTGACCCTCTACGGATGTTAACGCTGGTTTCACTCTCGCAAATGGTGTTCTACAGGCGACACGCGGTTCGACTTGAAAAACTAATAATACAGCATTCTGTATTAATATTTTGCAGATTCGCGTTTTCTTAGTCGACAAGAAATATAGATTTAGAGTTTCAAATTATTGATTTTCCAAACGAGTTTTGCCTATGACCTCCTTCTTTGCCACAGTAAACCATTCCCGGCAATCTGACACCAGCTTCGAACTTTCCACACCGATTCCTTCATTTGGAGCTGCTAAAAAGCTTTTTGGTATAATTATTAGACGTTTTGATTTTGTGTCTGAACAGTTCACAAAACAGAAAAATCGAAAACGAACTGTAGAAACAAATCGGCCCTAAATATATGACTCAAAATCTAAATATGGCACTTGTGAACAATAAATAGTCAGCCCTGAACGTCTGGCGAGTAGGCCGGAGTACTGGATGGGATGGACAAAAACATTCCTCTGAGTAAGAACGACCCTCAGACCGAAGCACCATATGCGAGCGCTCTGCCGACTGGACCAAATCTATCCTCTCCTTTTCCTCTTGGTACTGAGAAAAACCTAACTGTGATGATGTCATCATTTCGTTTTTACTAGCATTGTTTTTAAAATACATGTATAGACTAAATCATAATTAAAGAAGAGTTAATAATTTGGATTTGTACAAGTTATCGATTCGAAGTTTCATTCAATGATTATGAACAAGTCGAGTTTACTAGCTAGTATTAACTATTTTCATCGAAAACCAGATTGTGTTTATTTCCACCAATGTATTGTGTTACAATGTTTGCGATTTTCATGAAAGTATATTTACTTTTGTGTCATAGAAAAAGGTAATGAATTATTCGCCGCTGTACCTATTATCGTTTTCGACGTTAATGCAACTAGTCATCAATCCAAACTACCAGTTGCGTTTTGCGCATGACAATTATTTCCTTTATTACCGTAAGTATGTCACACTACGGGTAGTCATCAATAACATGAAACTCTAACTAGTCAGTGTTTGGTACTGAGCAGAAAGGATGAAGTAGTCTTGTGTCGTGCCCGCATCGGACATACATATTTGACCCATTCATTTATCTTGAAGAAAGATCTTCCACCTCAGTGTGAGCACTGTCAGTGTCCTCTGACGGTTCGCCACATTTTGGTGGAGTGTAAGCATTTGTCGGGAACTCGGAAGGATATATTTGGTACGCGATCTGTGATGGAATCATTTCGATTCCATCCAGAACTTATTTTACAATTTTTACGTGACACCGAGTTTTATTTAAAATTTTAAGTTGATCTATCTGTGATATTTGTATTTTTACACAGTCCTTTACACTGTGTATTTTATTTAACTTTTGCCTTTTTATGTTGTTTAACATCTGATGTTTTCCCTTTACCATAGTTTGACACCCAATAGCCGATGTATTTTTCGTGCTGGGGTGTCGTTAAACATTCATTCATTCATTCATTTTGTTTGGTACTGACGTTACGCAGCATGGCGACAGCATTTTAACCCATTTAATAGAGGTGACTGACACTGCTAATGGTAATCGTAGGTGTGACCGGAACTATAGTGGATCTTTGTATGTATTTATATTATTAGATATAGACAATATACATATATAAAACAATACATACTGGGCTTCCATGTCTCGAACTCTCCCTTTTGCAGCTCACTAGCTTCAACAGATACCTTCGGAAACATTTACTGGTATAGAAATATAAAATGGGATTTAATGCACTGTTGACGTGTCCCAGCAATATCGTGAAGGGCAGGATGACAAGGAAATCCTTTATTTTACTCTCCTCCTGAAAATCCAGGTACAGACTGACAATGTAATATGGCAACCAGCACACTGCGAACACTAGCGCCAACGCCATCAACATCTTGGCCACGTGTTTGCGTCCTCTCATTATCTTCTGTGACATCCCTCTGCTTATCTGAGACTCCCCCCGTTTCAGGTCCTCGTCCTCCGTCCACAGCTGCTTGCCTATCAAGCCGTAGCTGACGCCGATGACGACTCCGGGGATGATGTATACTATGACAAAGAGGCACGAGTCGTAGATCTGCCTGTGGTAGTCCTCGGGCCACGACTCGTGGCAGAATTGGAACGACTCTCCTGGAAGCTGTTCCTCCTCCGTCTTCCTGAAGGCGAGAAGCGGCGCCATGACTCCCACGGAGATGATCCATATGAGGACGATGGTCTTGCCGGCCATCTTGCAGTTGCTGACTCGCTTGAAGACCATCGGATGTCTGATGGCAAGAAGGCGGTCCATACTCAGCACCGTGATGGTCAGGATACTCGCACACACGCTCACACCTACAAGAGATAATGAGTTATGTAAAATGAGTACAATGTTTAACAACTGGCACACACGCGCTCACACCTACAAAAAATAGAGAGTCTTGTAAAATGAGTACACTGTTTAACAACTGGCACACACGCTCACACCTAAGTACAATGTTTAACAACTGGCACACACGCTCACACCTACAAGAAATAGAGAGTCATGTAAAATGAGTACAATGTTTAACAACTGACACACACGCTCACACCTACAAGAAATAGAGAGTCATGTAAAATGAGTACAATGTTTAACAACTGACACACACGCCCACACCTACAATAAATAGAGTCATGTAAAATGAGTACACTGTTTAACAGCTGGCACACACGCTCACACCTACAAGAAATAGAGAGTCATGTAAAATGAGAACAATGTTTAACAACTGGTACACACGCTCACGCCTACAAGAAATAGAGAGTCATGTAAAATGAGTACAATGTTTCACAACTGGCACACGCGCTCACACCTACAAGAAATAGAGAGTCATGTAAAATGAGTACAATGTTTAACAACTGGCACACACGCTCACACCTACACGAAATAGAGAGTCATGTAAAATGAGTACAATGTTTAACAACTGGAAACCCACAACATTTTTCAAAGAATGTTTTATATTCACCACTCCACAGACATGATAGCACATAGCACGGCTTTTGTTATA
Source organism: Dracogyra subfuscus (assembly GCA_016106625.1). Lineage (NCBI taxonomy): Eukaryota > Metazoa > Mollusca > Gastropoda > Neomphalida > Peltospiridae > Dracogyra > Dracogyra subfuscus. The sequence goes on from JAECMU010104234.1 coordinate 12,932, forward strand.
TCAGCCATGGATCAATGGATGGAACGAAAAATAGCCCAGTGGGCCCACCAACAGGAATCCATCCTAGAGCGACCGCGCATCAGGCGAGTGCTTTACCATTAGGCCACAGTCCCTACCCCGTCCCCTCTCCCGCTGACATCTACTACATATAGATACATTACACATTAAATTATTTAAGATACTGGCACAGACGCTGAAATCAACACTTCTTGAAAACGAGACGTTATTTTATGAATGATGAATGAATATGTAAATAAAACAAATATATTATACTGTTTACAAGTATCAAACTAATAATGTTATTGCCAATAGACAACATAAAATACTTGTCTCGTGCAAAATGCCAATATTATATGTTACATAACTGTCCCACTATTCAACGTGAGAAAGTGAGACTTTTTATGTGTCTGTCATCCCCGATATAAAAGACATAAATATATATTTGAGAACAGGATCCGTGCTTATAAGACTTTTAAGAGTCCAGACGCAATCTTTAATGACGTCACACATATACAATGTGTATGGCGTTGTCATGACATTAGTATCTCCGACTCTATTAGAGTTTTTAGTCTAGACTCTAAACGTTACCAGACCTGTCCAACGTCATCCCAGCAAACACAAAAATATTTTTAAAACATTATAAAAATGTTTTAGGAAATGTTATAATAATGTTAAAATGTATGGTTTTAATAATGTTTTAATAATGTTTCAAAAAAACATTCAAAAAAAACATAAAAAAATACTATACTCAAAACGATTGAAATGAAACTTTTGAAAATGTAATCAAAAAATTTCAGTGATATTATAAAATGTAGTACTGAAAATGTTTTGAATAAACCTTTTTAAAATAACATCGAAACATTTCTAATATGCAAAATGTTTTGACTATAACCTTTTGAAAATGTTTTTAAAATGTTATGTGTTTGCTGGGATATTGACATTATATTGCATGGAGTAAATTAAAGTTTTCTAATATTGAGGCATTTAAAAGTATATATGTGTTTTACGTTACTGGAAGCTATCTCATTAACTGGGGACCTGTGATACGTTACACACATCAGTCGAACTGTCCTTTCGTGGGCGCCACATTTTCATTTCCTTTTTCATTTTCATTATTGTTTAACGTGCACATTCAGAGCAAGCTGTTATAGCGCACGCCTGTCTTGGGCACACACCTCAGCTATCTGAGCTGTCTGTCCAGGACAGAATAGAAATTAGTGGGTTAGTTGTTATTGTTAGTGAAAGAGAAAAGAGGGTGTAGCGGCCATACACCTACCCAATGAGTCCTTAAAAACTCGCTCTGGGTGGGAGCCGGTACCGGGCTGCGAACCCAGTACCTACCAGCCTGTTGTCCGGCGACTTAACCGCTACGCCACCGAGGCCGGTGGGGCGCCACGTCCGTAACATATATTTATATCGATATTTCTGCATTACACGAATTTTCTGCTCCAACATGGAGGGTCGGCGACCTAATCCGGTTATTACGAAGTGAGCTTATACGACCGCTGTCGTTAGCATGTCTGATTGTTGTTGATCGGAGGGAAACAGGCCCGCATCAGCCTTCCAGTGAAAAGTGTGTTATTACTGTCAGCATTCTGATTGTCTGCAATACATGACAGTATCAATTTGCCGGGTCATCTCGCAAACAAACGGCGGTCACATTTGACACTGTCAGGTTGTGGTGTTATTAAGGTTTATAAAGGACCTAAAACACCCAATACTGACGTCACTTCCTCGTCTCCATGTGGAGATGACATTTGTATCAATGTATAATGTATGCTTTTAACAATAAACCTTTATCAATAAAGTCATGATCATCGGGTTTAACGTAGGGATGGATATTTTCAGAATTTTTATATCGCAGTATAATTTGTCGATATGGCTTTCACGAAACCTATAATAAAATATTACATTAAGATAAAAACACCGTGAATCGATTTATAAAAAAGCATGTGGCAAAATAAAGAAAAAAAACTTAATACAAGTTTATTATTTATAATACGCAAAATGTCTTGACATGGGTTTGCTCTCTCACGATACGTGTCATAATCTATTATTAAAGCACCGTCGATCGATTTTAAGGAATAAGAAAATACATAATACAAGATGAATTTGATTTATTTAGAACATGCGCTATACTCATGGGCCACTTCTGTGCACTAAAACAGATTAAATGACAGCGGGGCTGCGTTCAGCCAGGCCGACAAGAAAAACGTCCGCCTAGACTGATTTATACGCTTCACGTTAAAGCAAATGGTCACGTCGGTAACCAGTCATATAGTTAGCGAACGTTAGCGAAACGCTCGTTGGCTGAACTTAGGGAAGGTCTTTCTGTTTATTACAACGTTAAACACAGTTAAGAGCACCAGTCGAATCTAAGAGATCGGGATTTACGACTGACAACAAACATGAATACGGAATTTGCAGAGTGGTAAAGCTCGTGACAATAAAACTTTATGTGATTAACGTTCTGGTGATGTCGTAGGGCGCCATTAGTATGACGTCGATGACGATGTGTCAAGTACCACATGACGTTCCAGTGGGACGTGGCACTTTGATATTTTCTAGCTCCAGCCAATGCACCACGACTGGTATATCAAATGCCATGGTATGTGCTATGTCTATGGGATGGTACACATAAAAGATCCCTTGCTGCTAATCAAAAAGAGTAGCCCGTGAAATGGCGACAGCGGCTTTCCCCCCTCAACATCTGTGTGGTCCTTAACCATATGTTTGACGCCATAATACGGTATATAAAATATGTTGAGTGCGTCGTTAAATAAAACATTTCCTTCTTCTTCTTCTTTGATGTATTCTAAGATATGTTTATCCAAATGGGTAATAATACACACTATTTACCATGTGACTTATAATGGATCGTTGTACCGATAAGGGGCGGGACGTAGCTCAGTGGTACAGCGCTCGCTCGATGTGCGGTCGGTCTGGGATCGATCCCCGTCGGTGGGTCATTGGGCTATTTCTCGTCACAGCCAGTACACCACGATTGGTATATCAAAGGCCGTGGTATGTGCTATCCTGGTGCATATAAAAGATCCCTTGCTGCTAATCTGTAGTAGCCTTATTGAGGCATTGACACTCGCTCTTGGTGGGAGCTGTTATCGGGCTGCGAACCCAGTACCTACCAGCCTTATGTCCGATTGCTATACGCTTGCAAACGGTATAGTCATTCGGTTTAATGTGTTGCGCAACAACCGGCTGGCAAATGTTAGCGACAAACGGCTTGTAAGCACAGGGCCAGATGGCGAAATAACGTTATGTCCGGAACAAAATATTTTAGTTTAAAGGGACATACCCTAGTTTCAGTTCATGAAAATTAACATTAAGTTTAGTTTAATTTACAAACCTGTAACACATTTTGATAAAGTTACAACTGAGTGAAACATGAGTCTTTGACTTTGAAATGGTGAAATACCCTCTAAAATAGAATAAAACTCGACTACATAACTGTTACTTCTCAGAGGCACGTGCCTTTTTAAAAATACGAGAAATGCATTTTGTGATATTAAAAAACATCAGGATGACCAAAAACACTTCGAATATACGGAAATGGATACTTTAAACAATAACATTTAAGTAAAGTATGATTTCAGTTATCAAAAAACGCCTCTAATAGTCAAAACTATGTCTTAGTGTTTAAAAACTAGTGTATGTCCCTTTAAAATCAACTATTGGATTACTTACCTTGTAAAAATGCTGTAATTTTGCACATAAACTCTCCATAGATCCACACTTTATACACGGCCTGGCCGACCGCCATTGGAATGCATATAAGGCACACTGCAAATTAGAAAATGTAAAAACTATTAGACATTTAATACAATTTTAAC
>JAECMU010104257.1:4152-14174 GCA_016106625.1 Dracogyra subfuscus
ACTGGGTTTTTTTCTCGACATAACCATATGTCCGACGCCGATATAACCGTAATTTAATTATTATTTTTAACTCTTTGTGTTATGTAACTTGGGTTGGGCTGGGGGTTTTTTGTGAGCTTTTTTTTAGTGTGCTTTTTTGTTTTTAACATTATTTTTATTAGTGGTCACTGACAGTTCATTTTTGTTTCGTGTCCCAGACAGTGAACCCGAGTCGGATGAGTCATATCTTGGGACTCCGCGGAACAGAAACAACAACCGAATGCGATCACGAGGAATCCTGAAGAAATCAAAGTTTGTATCGTGTTTTCGCTTTGTCTTTTGTCTTACACCGAAATATTAAAAAGTTTGTTCTGTTTAGTGCCACCACATCAATCACTGATATACTAATCATCGGCTATTAGATGTAGATGTCAAACATTTGGTAATTTTGACGCAAGACCTTAGAGGAAACTTGCTACAGTTTTTTATTTAATAGCAATGGATCTGATATATGAACTTACCCATATACAGGACAGTACATACTGCATCCTTTGAAATAGGAGTTGTGGCACACTGGTTGAGAAGGGGAGAAAACCCATTCACAGCAGACAGTAATAGTCTGCTATAATGTTACTTTTAATCTGTTATTTCTGTTCTTAATAACATCACTGTCATGCTTGATTTGCTTTAAACTTTTAAGTTATATTTCAGAGTAGATGTTGCATGCTTATAGATGCTTCTTATTACAGAAAGATGCAGCATGTTGTTTAAGAATCATTATTGTAGGTGTTTTGTTTGACTATTTTCAGTACACCAACGCTCGGTAGAAGCAGTTCGGCAGGGAATGGTCTGAACAGAGTTCATGTGTTTATGTCCAAGTCTGTCATGATCCCGGAGACGTGTATACCAGTATGTATTTTAACGTGTACTTATTAGTCTCCTACTGGTCCAACCAAAGGAGACTTAAGGGTTTCTTGTCTGTTGTCCATCTGTCCATCCTTCCGTCTGTCTCACACATAGTTTTCCAGATGTTTTTTTTTTCTTTCTTCAATATGTTGAGATACAGTGCTGGAATTTTGTGTGTATCATTGTCATATACCATTACAGATCAAGTTTGATTTACCCATTTTTGACGGAGTTATGTCCCTTGAATTTAGGAGATATGGCAATTTGTTTTCCCCAATGCCTGAACATATTGAGCTGAAATTTTGTTTATGACTTTACAATGTACTATTAAAGATCTGGGCCCGTGCTTATAAAACTCTAATGACGTTACACACATACAATTTGTATGGCGTTGCTATGACATTATCGTCTCAGATTCTATTAGTCTCGAGTCTAGACTCTAAAAGTTTTATAAGCACCAGGCCTGATTTGATTTCCATCGCAGTTTGTCCATGGGTTCACACAGGCTTGAAAAGTACTGGAATTTCAAGCCCTGTCTTGAAAAGTCCATAAATTTGAAATTAACCTTGAAAAGTACTTGAAAACTGCAGAATGTCATGAAAAGTCCTAAAAGTAATTGAAAAGTCCTGTATGTTGTGCTTGAAAATAATTATTTCAATAAAGATAGTAACAATTTAAAATATTAGCGGCGAGAGTGTACATGTTTTTGGACGAATGCGGATCATTTACTATTGATTCGGTGGCTTCGGTAACTTTCGTACGGTTCCGGTAGCGTCTACAAGTTTGTTCGTATATTTCCGTGATCGTTCGTCAAGCTTCCTTATATTGCAAATGGCTGCTCGCATCAGTGAACACGTTAAGTGGCTGTGCTTTTGTGGAAGTATTTGTCTTTGAATTGTGATCATGGGCAAGTGCGTGTTTAATCGGATAATCGTGCAGGATATTAGGACAAAAAAGGCACGATTAAGTGTTGACATTGCTTCATTGACAAAGTCGGCCGATGAATTTTGTGAAAAAGCAGAGAAAACTGGCAATATGTTGTTTTGTGACTAAGTCAAATGCATTCAGGCGCACTGTTGTGGACAAAAAGAACGATCTCATAGCAGTTGAGGAAAAACTGAATGATACACTTTCTGCTCTGAAGGATTGAACAATTTGCCTCTTTGCCTATTACCATGACATTGGTTATCCTCACTGAGATTTTTTGTGTGCAATTATTGCTTGCTTTGTTTAGTTGTATTGTAATAGTTTTGCAGTATTCTTAGTGAACTTCCCATTAAAAGTGTATTTTCTCACATACAAAATAATTTTTTAATGAATATTTGAGAGGTAAAATGTCCTTGAATTTCATAAGAAAAAGCCTTTAAAAACCCTTGAAAAGTCCTTGAATGAGATCAGGAAATTTCTATATGAACCATGTGTCCATTTTTTACAGCTATAGTCCTTGAAGTCAGCAAATATGAACATGTGTTGGGCTCGGTATTGAACGTGCATTGCTTTAACAGTACTCTCTGAATGCTTGTTTTTATAGTAGTATTTAGAGGGTGTAGGTGGCATTAGACAGGGCTCGAAGTTCACATAGGGAAGGCAGCAAATGTCATTGAAAATGCACAGTTCCTTTTCTGACAATCCATCGCAATTTTAGTTTTCCCCATATAATTTTTGACAGTACTTATTTGTAATTGAGAAGTATTGATTTTCATAAGCAATAATAAAAAAATTATCGAATTTCTTTTTCAATAATAATATGTGGGAATTCATTTTCCAGGAATATACTGACATCACAGAATAATGTATCACTGTGTTTTATGTTACATTTATTAATTTTTGTTTTGTAGTGTGGACAGAGAATACGGTTTGGGAAAATGGCCATGAAGTGTAAAGGTGAGTTGACTATGCACCGTGACAGTTACAGGGGTGGGATTTAGCTCAGTCAGTTGAGTGCACGCCTCAGGTGCTTCCATCGCAGGATCTAACCATCTTGATGGATCCATTCAACTGATTGGGGGTTTTCTTGTTTCAACCAGTGGTATGTACTGTGCTGTCTGTGGAAAAGTGCATATAAAAGATCTCTCGCTACTAATGGAAAAATTAAGCAGGTTTCCTCTAAGATTATATGTCAGAATTATTAAATATTTGACATCCAATAGCTGATGATTAATAAAACAATGTGCTTTAGTGGTGTTGTGACGGGCAGCATAGCCCTGTGGTACCGTGCCCGCCTGATGCACGGTCGGTCTAGGATCGATCCCCGTCAGCTAACCACTGGGGTTTTTCTCGACATAACCATGTCCGATGCCGATATAACCGTAATTAAAATGTGTTGAGTGCCTTGTTAAACAAACTAAAAAAATAAATAAAATAGTCGTGTTGTGAAACAAAATAAACTTTAACTGTATCTAGTACAAAAAACATTGTAATAAATGGTTGAATATCAAATATTTGACATCCAATAGCCGATGATTGATTAATCAATGTGTTCTAGTGGTGTCGTTAAACAAAACAAACTTCTTTCTTTTGACAGTAATAATAATTTAGTGGATATATTTAATAATTAATAAAATAAAAACACAAATATTTATTGTGTTTTTATTTTTTTATTTTATTAATTTTTTTATTTTCCATTCAAACTTTAAAATATGATTTAACCATTCTTAATCATTCCTTTTTCTTGCAGATTGCCGTTCTGTGTGCCACGTGGAATGTAAAGATAATCTTCCTCTTCCCTGTATTCCATCATGTCCAAACACACCGGGCAACAAAAGTGCTAAAATATCTGGGGTGTGTGTATTTTATTTTTACTTTGTTATAGCCTGAACTTTGTTTTCTTAATAATCATATTTTGTTTTGATGTTTATGCACGGAAGAGTAAACTCTTTTCTTTTTGTCAGCAAGAGGGCATTATTTATTATTTTCAGAGTCTCGAAAAGTTCACTTTGCCAGTTAGTGACATTTAAAATAAAGACTACTTTAGTTATGTTTGATGTTAATTTCTTAAATAATACTAAAAATTGTTAAATGCTTTCATCTGTTCATTGAATGTTGAACTCTGTTTTTGTTACTTTAAGGGTTTAATTTCGGACTACACACCAAGTGATCCACCATATATACCAGGACTTGTGGTAAGAATATAATATTGTTCATTGCTATTTAATACTTTTATTTTCTCTCCTTCAAAATGTTTTATCTTATTTAAAACCGACAAACCACAAAAAGGTTTTTATTAAAATCTTATTTATGGATGGATCCATTCGTTTTCTCCAACCAGTGCACCACATATAGTACAACAATGGCATGATATGTGCTATCCTGTCTATGGGATGGTGCATATAAAAGATCTCTTGCTGTTAATCTTACCTGGGTTGTCATGCCATGATCAGAAGCTGTCCGGCCCTTTTAAGGTCCGTATGGGCAACCTATGAAGACACCACAGCATCATAGATTCACTTATGTCAAAACCTATACTAGCTCTGGAATTATCTTTATGACCGACCATTCAAAATTGCACCCAATTTCCGTAACTAAATTTGCACACTTTTTCTCTTTGGCATAATACTTTGCACCATTCAAAATTCCATAGAACCAACATCCACACCCCCGCCTGCTACTGACCTTAGTCAAGCTGTAGGTGGTCCCTCCTCTTTAAGACGTTTCCTTTCCATTAATTTTCACCTAGAATTGGTAGGTTTTTTTTATGGAGTAGGGGGTTGACCATTGTACCAAAATTTGTGCAGTAAATATTTTCCATTAATTTTATTTGATTACTTTAGGAAATCTGTGACATTTTTTTAATGTAGTTTGTCATTGGTATAGTTCGAAGTTAATGTAGATGGCCTTGAAAACATCTGACATTTTTATAAATTTGATAATTTGTTGTATTTTTAAGGTTCATTGTGTCAATGAAATAGAATCTCGTGGACTTGATGAAGTTGGCATCTACAGAGTACCGGGGTAAGGATTAATGTCGATTTTGTGAAGGAAGGAATGAATATTTAACTATACCCGGAATAAAAAGAAATATATTAGCCATTGGGTGTCAACCTGTGGTAAATATATAAATGAATTATCTGGAATTAGAGATAACATTTCAAAATCAACAGCCTTTGGTCAATTTCGAAGATGTATGTTTTGGTGTTTTTAACAAAAGAACTGACGTGGCTTGGAAAACAGATTTATTTCTTATATTTAAACTTATTTTCGTCCTTATATCCAATTACGGCTCAACGACGGTGTCCTGAATACACACCTCACTTATCTGGGACATTATGTTAGTGGTTAGTGAGAGAGAAGAGGGTGTAGTGGTCTTACATCTACCCACTGAGTCGTTAAAACTCGCTTTGGGTGGGAGCCAGTACCGGGCTGTGAACCCAGTACCTATCAGTTTTATGTCCGTTGGCAAACAAATGTAAATATTATTTCCCCATGTCCTAACAGTCATGTTTAGCTTTGTACAAGAACCAATTAGGGGCGGACATCACCCAGTGGTAAAGTGTTTGCTTGATGCACAGTTGGTCTAGGATCGATCCCCGTTGGTAGGCCCATTGGTCTATTTCTAATTCCAGTCCATGCACCACAACTGGTATATCAAAAGCTGTGGTTTGTAAATGTTTACATTATTATAGGGGTGAGGCATAGTCCTGTGGTACAGCAGTCGGTGTGCGATTTATTCCCATCACCCATTGGGCTATTTTTCGTTCCAGCCAGTGCCCCACGACTGGTATATCAAGGCCGTGGTATGTAATTTACTGTCTGTGTGATGTGCCTATGCAAGATCCCTTTCTGCTAATCAAAAAGAGTAGCCCATGAAGTAGCAACAGTGGGTTTCCTCTCCCAATATCTGTGTGGCAGACCTAGTTCAGACTGTGACATGATTCACACCAATACAGCACTTCAGTGACTAATGTTACCTTACGTACGGTGAAACCCCTCGAGACTGGATTCCCACAGGACTGTGTAAACAGTCTGATTACAATGGCTTTCCCATTTAGAGAGGTTGTGTTTTGTACGTATATTTAAAATGTGGCCATAAATAATGTTCCATTTTGTGGGAATTCTGTTTTACTGAGGGGTTTACTGTATTTTCTTGTTTCGAATATTCATGACTGTATATACATAGTGTTTGTGGTTGTTGTAACATTTGCAGTAGCTCAAATTGGATTTTATCTAGAATTTTGTTTAATATATAATATTAATAATTAAAAAGGCTTTAGAAAAGCGTTATGTGACAGAAAACACAGTACTGTGCCTGGAATTGGGTTTTTAACAAATGTTTTATCCTTCATTTTCAGCTCTGACAAAGAGGTTAAAGAACTGAAGGAGAAATTTTTAAAGAGGAAAGGAACACCAAACCTGGTACAATTTTTTAAATTGTATATACTATCATCCTCCCCAAATTAAATGTATGGAATTTCTATGTGGTGGTTGTTGTTTTTTAGGAGGGGGTGTGTCTTCTTTTTGTGAAAAAAAAAAAAAAAAAAAAAAAAATATCATTGTAAATTCATATGGTTGAAATATGCTTTAAACTTGATCACAGCTATTTAGAACTAAGTTATTCAATAAATATGGCTGCTTTTTGCTAGGTCTTGAAATTACTGAAAATATAGCTGTCCAGTGGACCTTTAGGCTGCCTATGTCTTACAAGATTAAAACAGGACAGTTTCGTCTGATATCTGATAATCATTTGAATTCCGATTGTTAATTTTTTGTTTGGTTTTGTTTTCAGGCCAATATCAGTGATATCCATGTGGTGTGTAGCTGCCTGAAAGACTTCCTGCGATCCTTGAAGGAGCCTATAATTACATACGGCCTATGGAGAGAGTTTGTCAATGCAGCAGGTTGGTGTACTCCCGTGTCCTTTAAGAGACAAACTGTCAAGTGTGTGTTACGATAGTTAAGTGACCTTATTGACTTGCGTGGCAGGACGTAGCTCAGTGGTAAAGTGCTCGCTTGATGCATGGTTGGTCTGGGATCAATCCCAGTCAGTGGGCCTATGAAGCTATTGCTCGTTCCAGCCAGTGTACCTTGACTGGTCTATCAAGGCCGTTATATGTGTTATTCTGTCTGGGATGGTGCATATAAAAGATCCCTTACTACGGATGTTGTTATTCTGTCTGTGGGATGGTGCATATGAAAGTTTCCTATCCTGGACAGAGATTCGACCAAGGCTGGTCCCTGTGCCTAGGATAGGCGTGTGCTACAACAGCTTGCTCTGAATGTGCACGTAAAGACCTATAGACTTTAGATGGTGACTTTAAATGTAGCAGGTTTCCCCACCAGGACTATATGTGAAAATTACCAATTGTTAGACATCCAGTAGCCAATGATTAATAAGTCGATTTGCTCTAGTGGTGTAGTTAAAATTAAAAAAAATTAACAGCTTATTGGCTCACATGCAATGGATGATGTCAGTAAACAACCGCTTTTTTAAAAATTATTTGTTGCAGGACTGAAAATTGTTTGTTACAGACTTTTGCTTGCAAATTCTAGTTTGTTTTTCACCTATTATGACAATTACAGTTAAACTTGTCCTAGCGGTCACCTGCCTTAAATGGCCACTTTTTTCGTCCCAAATAATAAGCGGTTACCTGTCTAATCGGATCTCAAATCACTAAAATACTTGTATTAAGCGGCCACAGTAAAGTTTTACTATTTTAACAACAGCGATACAGGAAGCAATAACCAATCTTCACGCCTTCAGGAATACTAGTACCTATTCGGTCCCAATGTCTCCACTGTGTATCAATTAAGGAAGTATGACTATGGCATGCATCTAGCTGTCTCTGGGTAGGCTGCGCTTGACATTTGGTGATTCACTTACTATGACAATACACTGCATGAAGTAGGAATTAAAAAATTAAATGGAAAAAGAAAACAAACTTGTTAAGAACGGTTAATTTATTACATTCTATTTGCGTTATTTCTGAAGGAGACAACATGTCAAAAGCTGATTTACAGTCACCTGTGAAGCACACATCTGTTGATTAGCAGTACAGACGGTAAAACAAAAAACAACAACAAATGTTTTAAATACTGCATATGTGGGAACCTGTACTGAGCGGCCACCTGTCTCAAGTGGCCACATTTATCTACTCCCTTGTGTGACCGTTTAAGACCGGTTTGATAGTACATGATTGTAGCAGGTTATGCAAACAAAAAAGAGAGAAAAAGATCATTGATCTTTAGTATAATTTTTTGTGTTTGGATGTTGGTGGGGTTTTTTTTCATTCTCAAAGTCAGTGATGTCTATCTGACCATAGAAAATATTTAATTATAAAAATATATCTTTTATATTTTCTATAAACCTGATCCCAGGTCATGTCAGATTTTATATCAGTGTATAAGTGTACACTGATGGTATGCTTATGCAGCATCGCATTGTTTTTGTAAAGCGTGATAATTAATCAGCATTGTTGCCATTACTTCCGCGTTCCTGTCAGCGTCTCACAGTTAACATCAAACAAACATTTATAAGACCACATTTATGTCATAAAATTTATAGGAACATGCATTTTGTTTCAAAAAAAGATTCTATGTTGTTATTTTTAAAAGTAGGCTAAGTACATCCAACTAAACAGCGAGAAGTAGTGTATGAATATGTAAGTAGGCTATTTGGGAATCCCCCAAATACCCTACATATTAAGCTGGTTTTACTGCCACAAATGGATTTGCTTAGCCAATCAAATTTCACGTCTATGCAGAGTGAATTAAAATATTAAATTAATGGTGGGTTTTTTTTAACTTGCAGAAAGACCGAACCAACAAGAAGCCATAGACCTGATTTGCAAGGCTGTGATCAAACTTCCTGTGGCAAACCGAGACACCCTAGCGTTTCTTATTCTTCACCTTCAGAGGTAATCCACAGATTAATTGTTTCTGGGACTCTCGTCCCTTTGTAGATGTTTTTCCTTGAGAATAGTCTCGCAGGGATGTGATTTTTCAACTTTTTATCGCATTTCAGCTGTTTTGTGTAAAGTTATTTTCACAAAGTTTAGTATAGAGTGGATTTGATCTGCATGAAATTCTAAAAAAATTGTTTACCTTTATATAGGTATAGTACAGAGGTTTCAGCTTTTTAAAATCAGTTCACATTTTATTATAGAATGCCTATCACATCTCTATGTCAGAAAAAAAACAGCTGTAGCAAGATGAGACCCACACATATTTGCTAGTACAGATAATCTTGCAATTTAGTTAATTAATATATAGCATTCATCATATTTTTGGTACTGTCATGTTACTCAGCTAATATACCTAACATTATATTTATATAGTATTGAGGGTGGGGTGTGGAAGATGTAGAATTCTGTCGGAATTGTGATGAATAATGTGCTGTGCATATTTGTTTCAAATCATTCTTTTCCTCACTCTTTTTCTCTCTCTCTCTCTCTCTCTCTCTCTCTCTCTCTCTCTCTCTCTCTCTCTCTCTCTCTCTCTCTCTCTCTCTCTCTCAAATGTGTTTGAATTTATTTCAGAGTTGCCGAGAGCCCCCAGTGCAAGATGCCTGGAGGAAATCTGGCCAACATTTTCGGTCCTACAATTGTGGGTTACTCGTCTGCAGAACAAAACCCTAAAACAGACCTCTTCATGGAAACACGGAAACAGAAAATGGTTTGAAATGTTCACAATTATACTATCGTGTATGAGGTGTGCAGTGGCATCCCTGCACCCTTGTCAGTACAGTCTGATGTATGTACTATTACACTAAAACCTGTTTTTAAACAAACCACACTTTTTATTTTGTTTTATAGGATAGTCTATTGATTATTGCAAGATAATGAATGCAATGTAATATTCATATATGATACAGTTAAAGTAACATGGGGGGTAAGCATGTTTTATTTGTTAAAATCACTTTTGAGCTGACTAAATTTATGTTTCATCTATTTCCCTTGTTATGCAATATAAATGCATACTAATTATTTGTTAGCATTTGAGGGAGAGAGAAAAACCCTAGTGCTTCTTTAACAATAATCAGTACTAGTAGTACATTCAGATGTTAGCCATTTATAAACGAACCCAGTAGGTTGTAAAATTACAAAAACTTCGTAAAATGGTGCCTGGGATATCGGTGCAAAAACTTGGTCGTAAGCTGATAATAATTCAAATCTCCCTTTTCCGACTCCATATATATCCGTAAA
>JAECMU010104263.1:0-23673 GCA_016106625.1 Dracogyra subfuscus
TTTCATCCTTTTGGTGAAAATGGTGTACACTTTTACCTTATTGTGAACTTTACATAGGTGCGGTGGGTTGTGCTCATGACGGGTGCCCTCGGTGAGGCAGGATATGCTCACCTTTCGCGAACACCTGATATCATCACCATTTTCATGGTGATTCATGAGTGCATGCCATCACAGTCCTATGTATTCCATTGGTCTCTGTGCAGGTGTGTATTTGCGGACTGGGGGGTGCAGGAAGGATGAAATGTACACTGCCGTACCTCCTTTAGAGGTGCAGGAAGGATGAAATGTACACTGACGTACCTCCTTTAGAGGTGCAGGAAGGATGAAGTGTATGCTGCCGGTCCCCCTGTTAGCAACTCACCCCATAGTGGATCATGGAAACTATCATGACCTTGTATAGAACGTTCTCTGGACTCTGACTTGTGCAGGGATACGATTTTGACTGCGCCATGGTTTTGTCGTTTAGATTACATTATACACACACACACACACACACACACACATACATCTTAAGTTGTTTTTTATGTTTCATTTAACAAATGAACGTTTTTTTTAGTTTCGTCATTTTACAAAATAGCATCTTACCGTAAACGAGTACATAAACAATTTACATTTTTGTTCCAGTGAAAAAACTAAATATAGACAACGTTTTCTGGCACATCCTTCAACTTCATAACACTTTCAATTATATATCCCATTTCTTATGACCCTACAATAATAATAAACTCATTTGTAACGTTTCCAAGTTTATGACTGAAAAATTTACAATATAAAGTTGTCATTGAAAATTATTGTTTTAGTCTTACAAATGCATTTGACAGTTTATAGTTTTATTTTTTATTTTTAAATATGACTTCAATCATTACCTTGGCTTTGATGGTACTGTAGTTTGAAGTGCCTGAGAAGCATGAGCTGATCTTCAGTGTTTGCTTTACTTAATCTTCAGCCGAGACGTTCCGAGAATGTATGACCATTTTCAAGTATATTCCGGCCTCCAAACGAAATACTGATGGTGCACCAGCAGATTTTGCAAAGTGCATAGCTTTTGCCATACCGGGTCTTATCCACGAAGCAGAAAACTTTACACTTGGTCAAAAACGGTTGCAGCGAGGTTTTCAAAAAACAAAATCACTTTGCCGGGACTCTACCGACAACCGCTTTCACCGAAGTAGTCATCTTGAGTCTCATGACCAAAGCGACAACCTACGCATGCGCTCAGAAAATATTTCATATCTGGGTTTTTCTAAAACCGGAAAATAACATCAGAAACCAGAAAACCTGGTCTTAAATGTTAAAACCATAAATAATTAGGAAAGTACAGGAAGGTTGACAGCTATATCATTACTGATATTAAGTTCCCATAAAAAAAAAGAAAAAAAAAAGAAAAAAAAAAAAAAGAAAGAAAAAAAAAGTTCCCATATCTCATCATTGTATTCTGTGTAAACATTGATCTACTAGTAGTGAATTAAATTGGTCCTCAGAAACCACGTGACCTCTTATTTCTTTCCATCAGAACAAATATCAAATATGATGAATTGCAAAGAACTTATTTTAGTTAAACTATCAAATACCTGAACTTAGAATGAATCTTTTTCTTAGGAAATGTCATCTTGTTATATATAGGTTTCTCTGATTCCAGTAGAGTGTCAGGTTTAGGTTTGGTCAGTTTAAACAACAAGATGATGATCGTATTGACAGGAAACATTATCAGGGCACCCTCGATTCCGATTACAAAGTCCACCAGTGAGAGATGAAAATCTCCGTAATCGATCTGGTCCTCGGGATCATCTTGTGGAATTCCGTGGAACATGATGTTAGTGAGCATTGTCGACAGGAGAATACAGAGAGCACACGTGAGACGCTGGATACGCGTAAAATGGGTTGTCGGAGGTTTAGCGAAGATGCTGATCCAGATGTGTTCATTGCGGAAATTTCGACTGGTTGTGTGCATGAACTGGTAGAACCGCTTCTTTGCAAAAGTTGCATCTTCAATGGCTGGAATGTCTGCTTGAAGAATTCCCAATCCTTTATCAACGCTGAGCCATTCATTATAGACACAGTGCCATACCTTTTCAGTCTGGACATCCTTGACAACAATTTCTTTCAGGTACCTACATACATAAAACAGTGATTTGTCTGACACTATTATACATAAAACAAAAACAGTTCTACATACATAAAAACGTTATTTGTCTGAGAATACAATACATAAAACAAAAACAGTCCCACACACATAACACAGTGATTTGTATGAGTATACAATACACAAAACAAAAACAGTCCTACACACATAAGACAGTGATTTGCCTGGGAATATAATACATAAAACAAAAACAGTCCTATACAGACGTAAGACAGTGATTTGTCTCAGAATACAATACATAAAACAAAAACAGTCCTACACACATAAGACAGTGATTTGCCTGGCAATATAATACATAAAACAAAAACAGTCCTACACACATAAGACAGCGATTTGCCTGGGAATATAATACATAAAACAAAAACAGTCCTATACAGACGTAAGACAGTGATTTGTCTGAGAATACAATAGATAAAACAAAAACAGTCCTACACACATAAGATAGTGATTTATCTGAGAATATGATACATAAAACAAAAACAGTCCTACATAAATATGACAGTGATTTGTCTGAGAACATAATACATAAACAAAAACAGTCCTGCACACATAAGACAGTGATTTGATTGGGAATATAATACATAAAACAAAAACAGTCCTACAGACATAAGACAGTGATCTGTCTGAGAATATAATACATAAAACAAAAACAGTCCTACAGACATAAAACAGTGATTTGTCTGAGAATATAACAGATAAAAACAGTCCGACATACATAAAACAGTGATCTGTTTGAGAATATAATACATAAAACAAAAACAGTCCTACATACATAAGACAGTGATTTGACTGAGAATACGATACATAAAACAAAAACAGTTCCACATACATAAGACAGTGATTTGTTTGAGAATACAATAGATAGAAGAAAAACAGATCTACATACCAAGATGGCTGTTCTCCACTGTTGTCATGCCATATGACCACGGATTTAATGTTGCCCAGACTTCCGCTGGTCTTGAGAAGAAAACTGTTCTCGGCACCAGATGTGAAGAGTTCCTTATTGCTATCAAACATGGCATATCGTGAAGACCTTCCCCTCTTCCCACAGAGGTACATGAACACTCTGGAGGTGGTGCCAGCATGCGCCCACCAGCCAGTCACCACACAGATCATGTACACATATTGGTCTCCAGGAGTCTTGTTATCAAGCATTGTGATACCAGTCTGTGGAGGTAAGAATACAAATATATGGACAGCAGATCACACAGCAATTTAAGGAAGGTTTCAAATCAAATAAAGAAAATATGTGATACAAGTTGAAGTTTATTATTTAAACCTTACAACATATGATATGTATGAATGACCAGATACCGAATCAAGCAACCAATCAATGAATGTTTAACACTCAAGCTGAAACATACATATTGATTTATGTGTCAAATAAATATACACGATTTCACATAGGTTGTTTTCAATTTGTATTTATAATTACTCAAGGTCGTTTTGCTTTAAAACCATTTTGAACCCGGGTTTGTTTCGTCCGTAGTCCAATTCACCCAGGGTTGGTTCCCCCTAAATCTCATTCGTACCAAGTTGTTTCACTCCACAAAATAAATGTATCTATTATAGCTTTGAAGTCTTTTTTCTTCTGTTTATTATTACCAAAATATTAGTTTTCTGTCTTTGGATATTATCAGCGTTTACTTTCTCTGAGCTGAATCTAGGCGAAATCAACATACCGTACTCTGCGTTTGAACCTCAGCTGGGTATGTAGTATATTTAATAAGATATTACAGCACATCAGTTATATGTAGTGTGTCTGTTAATAATTTAAATTAGTCATGTTGTGAATATATTATCTAAGGCCTGTACGTATTTCGTGAGTAAATGATATAGGAACTAAATAAAATGATAACTTTTTTTTATATTTGTAAATATAAACATGCAATATTAGGGCGAAACGACTCGGTAAGAGGTACCAATCGACTGTGTTCAAAATGACTAGGGGTGAACTAGTAATAAGGGAAAATATAACCTGTTACCCCAAATAATGCTAGATGGTTGGATTGCTAATTTTAACATGCCCATATACCACGAAGGTTTCCAGCATGTCTGCCCCAAGTCCCATCTCCTGCACCTGACTTGTCAAACGTGTTCCCACTAGATTACACAATGCAAATATGACTGAGTATGTCCCGAGTCCCGTCTCCTGCACCTGACTTGTCAAACGTGTCCCTCCAGATTACACAATGCAAATATGACTGAGTATGTCCCGAGTCCCGTCTCCTGCACCTGACTTGTCAAACGTGTTCCCTCCAGATTACACAATGCAAATATGACGAGTCTGGCTCGAGTTCCGTCTCCTGCACCTGACTTGTCAAACGTGTTCCCACTAGATTACACAATGCAAATACGACGAGTTTGCCTCGAGTTCCATCTCCTGCACCTGACTTGTCAAACGTGTTCCCACTAGATTACACAATGCAAATATGACGAGTCTGGCTCGAGTTCCGTCTCCTGCACCTGACTTGTCAAACGTGTTCCCACTAGATTACATAATGCAAATACGACGAGTTTGTCCCGAGTCCCGTCTCCTGCACCTGACTTGTCAAACGTGTTTTCACTAGATTACATAATGCAAATATGACGAGTCTGGCTCGAGTCCCGTCTCCTGCACCTGACTTGTCAAACGTGTTCCCACTAGATTACACAATGCAAATATGACGAGTATGTCCCGAGTCCCATCTCCTGCACCTGACTTGTCAAACGTGTTCCCACTAGATTACACAATGCAAATATGACTGAGTATGTCCTGAGTCCCGTATCCTGCACCTGACTTGTCAAACGTGTTCTCACTAGATTACTCAATGCAAATATGACAAGTCTGTCCAGAGTCCCGTCTCCTGCACCTGACTTGTCAAACGTGTTCCCACTAGATTACATAAGGCAAATATGACTGAGTATGTCCCGAGTCCCGTCTCCTGCACCTGACTTGTCAAATGTGTTCCCACTAGATTACATAATGCAAATATGACGAGTCTGGTCCAGAGTGGACAGCCATACAAACGATGTTAAAATCACACATCAGAGCTAGACAAAGGAAATAGCAATTAGCTATATCAACCATACTTGTCTCTGTTAGTTTTCTATGTTAGTGTACACTTCAAGGGATTATTTTTCTACAATTAATAAATGTTGTGTTTGACAAAACGTTACTCACCGAAATTGGTATAATTCTGGTATATTTCACATGATGTCACTAATGAGGTTTTACTTATGATTAGTAGAAATAGAATGCTTATTACACTGCTACAAAGATTTTAAAATAAGTACCACACCATTGTTCCTCATTATAGTAAAAACTCAATATTAATTAATAAAATTTATTTAATTATTTCTTAGGTTTCTAAGGTACACAAATCACACATGATTATGTAACGCAACCTGTAAGAGTAATACAGTAAATGTACTAATTAATATTTAAATTTCTTTTTCGTGTTCTGAACATTTTTGGATAAAAGAGTAATTTTAAAAAATATGTATTAAATCATAATAATATTTAAACTTAAAAAAAAGAAGAAAAAAAAAAAGAAGAGTAAAATACATATATATATACATACCAATCTGATTAAAATTAGTTCTACTGGTTTACCAATAGATCTAACAGCATTACGTGTACTCCCCATGTCCAGGTGACATTTCATCTATAAATAACGATTTAAATATCGACCAATTACACTTCACGTGTTATTTGGATGCATACAAATTCTAAAATTATCGTGCGAGACTATTTATGCAATAGGCGAACGGGGACAAGTACAGTAATAAACTTTGGATTGTATACTAGTATAAACATATTTTATGGCTATACCATCACGATGGCTTTTTAGTCTTGAAAAATTTGTTATATAAAATTTTATATTGAAATTAGTTTCCGACATACTTCGTAATTCACCCAAATCATTTTGTATACCTTTGGCATAATCCCCGATTGTTTTCAAATTATTTTCAAATCACTGGCATAATTTTACAAGTAAGGTCTGAGTGGTCAAATGAAAGGTCAACTGGACATGAGCTCCAACATTCAACAGCTAAATACAATGTAGTCCATATAAATTTAAATTAATTAATTTTTCAGATTTTGTTTTAATGCCAAGATCTAAGGTTGACAAGTATATATCACATTATGTAGTGTTCATATAACTTAATATAATAATTTTCGAGTTTGTGCTAAATCTTGTCCATTTAAAAAATATGGTGCTTTTTGACAAAATCGGCTTTTTCAACACACACCTCCTGCTTTCTCTCTACTAAAGGTTGACAGGTGCACCTCTGTTATTGTAATCTCAGACAAATCACTGTCTTATGTATATAGGACTGTTTTTGTTTTATGTATTATATTCTCAAACAAATCACTGTCTTATGTATGTGGGACTGTTTTTGTTTTATGTACTATATTCTCAAACAAATCACTGTTTTATGTATGTGGGACTGATTTTGTTTTATGTATTATATTCTCAGAAAAATCACTGTCTTATGTATGTAGGAGTTTTTGTTTTATGTATGATATTCTCAGACAAATCACTGTCTTATGTGTGTGGGACTGTTTTTGTTTTGAAACATATCCTGCTTTATTACACATACCTCGTGCTTTCTCCTGACTAAAGGTTGACAGGTCTAATGACGTAACAAAAAATCACGAACTCCAGTAAAAGCAAAATGGGAATTTCCCAATTAAAGGTTCTGTCCCAGGTTACACATATGTGTGATATAAGATAAATTTATCAAATGATTTCAAAATGTCTTTCACTGTTGTGAGATTGAATAGGTATGTAATAAAACTAAAAGGAATTATATGAAGCATGCATCATGAGTGCCACCAGTGGGGCATGATATACTCATCTTTCGGGAATACCTGATAACATCACCGTTTTACAGTGATTCAAGAGTACATGCCATCACAGAGTTCTGTATAGATTCCACTGAGCTCTAGTGTGTGCACATTTGCATGTTCTAAACCAGTCTTGTAAGTGGCAGCCCACCTACTGGCAGTGCAGGAGGAAGTTTGTTTGTTTGTTTGTTTGTTTAACGACACACTCAACACATTATAATGACGGTTATATCGGCGTTGGACATATCGTTATGTCGAGAAAAAACCCAGTGGGTAGCTGACGGAGATCGATCCTAGACCGACCGCGCATCAGGCAGGCACTGTACCACTGGGCTATGCTGCCCGCTTGCAGGAGGAAGAAACATTCTGTTACATATCTTCCTAGGACAAACATCTGAAAGTGGATCATGGATGCAACCACGACTTTCTGTAACATTCTTTCAACTGCCTTGTACACAGATATGATTTTAATATCAGCATATGGTTTTGTCATTCAGATTTGTTAAAGGGTGAGGTATTGGGTGTTGAGTTAGGCAGACAAAACAACAACAACAACAAAAAACCACCCACACACACAAAAAAAGCCAACATTCTTTGAGAAAACATTTAGAAAACTGTAGGCACTTTAAAAGTAGGGGTAATATTGTGAGCTTAAATCAAAGAAGTAGTTGAAAAACACTTTTTGGATGGCATTAAAATCTGAATGATTTTTCATCTCTGTTTTAGTTGCTAGGATGCAAATGAAGGAATAACCGGCTTTCAAATGCATGATGCCATTGCACAACACAGCATTATGGCAGCGAGGTAAGCACATTCATCATACCCACTCACATAGCAGCCACATGTCAGTGTCTCATTCAGTATTCCCAATACTTAGCACGCTTATTAAAATAATGATTTGGAATGCTTCACATGTGTATCATGTATCTTTGCCTAGAAGTAAAAAACATTTCTCATAAAAATATTAGTTTGTAATTTGAAAAGTCAACTTATAAGGGAGTCAGAAAATTACACAAAAAACCACACAAAAATATTATCATTTTGGTGATCGAGTTTTAATTACCAAGGACGCGAAGTGGAAACAGTAATACAAATATTTGTGTCTATAAAACCAGCATTAACACTGACAAGTGGTCAAATACAACATACAGTTATCCTCATTCTGATTCAATAAATCAATTTGAACAAGAATAGAGGTAACTAATAATGTTTTGGAAATTATACAGCACCAACAAAAAACTGGTCACACTACTATATCTGTTTCAAGAAATTCCTGAAATTTGTAACACATTAATGTTTTACAGACACAAATGGATTTGGCTAATTATATGTAGACTGAATTAGAATTCAACATACAAATAATTGATGATGCTCGTTTACCTTTCTTAAATCAATCTGATCTACTCTGCGTGCCCATATGAGCAACATAAAGAATATAATCCAAACGGTAACAACGAGGGTGACCACCACAGGGTTGTCTAAAAATGTCAGGAACAAGCCAATATCACCAAATGGATCGACAGTGTTGGGTGAAACGAAAATACCACCAGAAAACGCAGTCAGATGATTACACCAGCAGTGTAAAGATGTTAGAGTTGTAAAGGTACTGACCTGTATGAAATAAAACCAACACATATCAATATGAGATATGACGAAAAAACAGTCCATATTTTATTTGCTAAGACTAACATGGCTAGTATCATATAAAAAATACAATTCACTATATTTCAATTTATAGTAAAAAACCCGCCAAAAACCCAAACTTACATGTATACATAAAAATTCATTTTTATCAAATACAATTAATGATTAATCAAATTATAGTTTAATAATAAATTCCCTTAAAAACAGCAATCAATCCAAGAGTATTGGTAAAGGAATACCTAGCCTAACATTGTTCTCATCTCCCAAGTTCAAGATTCGTGTGTGTGTGTGTGTGTGTGTGTGTGTGTGCGTGTGTGTGCGCGCGTGTGTGTGCATTATCTTACACACAGAGAAACACGTCTAGACTATTTCAAAGGATATCAATTTTACTCCTTTTTTGTTGTAAATTCAAACTATTCACTTTATGCTCTCTTTTCATTTTAATATTTAATTTAATGGTTATCCTAATGTGAACACAGTTGGACACTTAACAGGCATGTCATTAAAAATGCAAATAGCAGGTGAAAATCAAATTATAGGCGGACATTATACACGACGCTTAAAAAGACCTGATGGTGAATAATTAAGTGTTTAGATCCTTTTCATGTGGGTAACGTTCACAAACTATTTGACTGGTTCTCGAAGTGGTAATTCGGATTACTGTGTAGTGTTGTCTAGCGGTTAGCCTGGTTGCTCTGAATGTACATGTTAAAACTTAACCTTTGCCTTGCTTCCATTAAGCTTAGATTACAACGCCTAGAAAGTTTAATGCTATATTATAGCCTACAATATGGAGATAATATAAAGGTCTGGTTTAAAATTATATAACATGTATAGATTCCTCGAATCTAAAACAAACAAATTAAAATATTGTATGTGATATTTGTTGAATACAAACTATAAAATGATGTTCTTTCCACTAACTTTGCAGTTGGAACACAAGTCAACCCCCAACCCTTTCACGACAAACATAACCTAATAATTCCATTTTATTATGTAGTAAGCATCTTGATTGGTTAAAATGCTATCACATGATCTAAACAAACCCCTACATTTATTCTTCGATGAATGTGAAAACTGCACTTTATCGGTAAACAATGGAATCCCCATTTCTATTTTTATCCCAAGTTCATCTGCACTGTCAGTGACAGTGACAATTCTGGCTTTAAACGACTCCGGTTTTGAACTGAGACACATACTGTATATGACAGGCCGCAAAAACAAAGCTTCTATTAGAAATTCTACCATGACTTTCGAAAATACTTGATTCTGATTGGCCAGTTACCTTAAATCGTAGGTATCAAATCATGAAGAGTCACATAAGATTTAATTACACCACTTTACAACACGGCATTTAAAAACATGTTAGCGAAACAAAGGGGCAACTTTCACATTGGTATGCTTCAGGACGTTTTTGATATAAATCCAGACTGGTTTGAAGACGAAATGTATGTAGAGTTGCCAACACCTAATAAAATGTATGTAGAGTTGCCAACACAATAAAATAATGAAAGTAAGTACAAAAAGAGCCGTTTTACCAAGAAGAAATGGCAAAATAGCTCTATAATACTGTAGCCTACACTGCCTAGTTATAGCAGACGATCAAATTTTGTTACGGTCGACGACTGTCATTTTTTGCACCCTTGTTTTGGCTTCGTACACAGTAAATAAAACATATCCAAAGGTAATTTGTTGATATGATATATTTGACAAAAAAGGTACTTTTTATTTCTTTCATATTTTAAAACTTAAAATTAATATTTTCTACAGAATTAAGAAAACTTAAAAACTACCAACCTGTGAACTGCGTTGTCTTCTTGTTTTTATAAATTTTACAGGGGTCAAGGTTAGTAGACTGGTTTTTATTTTTATGTGGCGAAGAATTGTAAAATATAACTAATTTGAATGATGTCTGTATTCCAGTTAATATTTAAAAATGAACAGAAAATGGAACATAGTGTGGGGGTGGTCCTTGCAGCACCCCCTCCCTCGAGCGACCCTTACATATTCCCTATTTTCGTAAATTTGTTTTACTTTTAAAACTTTTAAATATTTAAATACTTTGGTATTAATTTATCTATACATTTTTTTCAAGCCTTTGAATATTTCACAAAATGTAAGGGCTGGGATGTCTGGATGTTTTCAAATTAAGGACAGTAATGCGATTATTTTCATAACTAAGACTGCGTTAAACGTTGCGGCTTGATCGGCTTTTGGGAGGGGTGTGGGGGTGAAATATTAAATTTCAAACAAACGTGTTATTTATTCTTGTTTATGGATGTTTCTTTACATCTGTTAATAAAATAGATAAGATTAAATATTTGTTCCAAGTTCTACGGTTGTATGTATATATTTATTATGTTTTTATACTGCCAACAGGTGTTGACATTTCAACATTATCTGCAAAAACAAAGTGGAACTATCCTGCCTGTTCACTCCTATTTCCTACGCTTATTAAAAAGAGTTCTAACTTTGAATACGTTTTAATCATGGTAGAATGGAGATAAACATACTCTGATTTCATTTTCGAGGTATGCTATCGTGGATTTGATACCTCTAAATCTTACATTTA
This sequence comes from Dracogyra subfuscus, assembly GCA_016106625.1. Lineage (NCBI taxonomy): Eukaryota > Metazoa > Mollusca > Gastropoda > Neomphalida > Peltospiridae > Dracogyra > Dracogyra subfuscus. Next base: position 11,194 of record JAECMU010104263.1, read on the forward strand.
AAGGTATCAAATCCACAATAGCATACTTCGACAATGAAATCAGAGTATGTTTATCTCCTAATTATAGCAGAGAATGCTTAACAAATAAAAACAGAGACATGAGCGCAACTCTTGTCATATAAAAACACCAAACCGACAACTTACACGTGTGAAAGACATACGCCTTCATGCACAATTCCATGACCTGTCCTTTCTGAGAATATCACACAATCACAAACGTTCTCTGAAATCCACACACACACAGTACGGGAACACTAAAATCACTTTATCCCTTTCAAGTCAGTTTTCACTAATTCAACTTTTGACAACTGAAATTTTAATATAGGTAGCAGATAAAGCTTCTAAATAGTTTGACCTCTTCCTCATGTTAATTAGTTTAAAATTCATTTGAAAAACAATTGCGTTATCAGTTGATGTTGTTATTTAACATTTTATAACGTTTTATCCACATTTGATTTAGAAAATTAATTTATAAAACCTCGTGTAAATTAATATAATGAATCTGAAATTTGACGAAAAAAAACTGAATGTAATTTTCGAAGGAAATTCTCTTATTTGTGTATTGATACAGTTGTAAATCATTGTGGAATAGAGTTTGTTTTTTGTTTTTTAAATATAGTTTTGTATAATGGCAATATTAATGCATTTGGAATTATATTTTTGACGTGCTACGCTGTTCTCACAGTGCATGAACGTCAATTCTTAAACATACACAATTTAAATAAACACTTCAACTCCTGTAGTTCTGTGTCTATGTAAATCAATATTTGATACTTACCATTCGTTTTGCCGCATTTTGGCACAAAATCTGTAAAAAGCATTTACCGACATTGTTTCATTTTGCTTTCCCTGTACTTTGTTGAAGTGAGGCTAGAGTATGACGCAGGGATCTATTTTTATGTCCCTGATTTACCTTCCAACTGAGCGATAGTGGTGGTCGGGTCTAATGCCCCCACACCTACTTCCTACACATGTTAACCAAGATTCAATGATCCATGATTTAAATACAAAGCTATTTACAAAAGTCAAAGCTATTGCCATAGTCAGAAAAGGAAAACCTATCTTGCTTTCCCAAATATATGTACAAAGGTAAAGACATCAAATCAAGCAATTAACAGTATCTGTTATTGTTAATAAAGGCTGTCAAATTACAAGTAGTACTTATTTTATAAATCTATAAGCCAAACATCTTTTAGATTGTTATCTTCGTCTGGCGAGTGAACAACTAACCATACAGCCATCCTGTCTCCACTCGTCATGTTTCCCATTCCAGTAAGAACACTCAACAGTAAATGTCTGTATGCCAATCTGAATATTCAGTATGCGTGATTCATCAACATTATCATGGAACACCTGATCATTCTATGGAGAAAAGGACAAAATAAATTTAGTCTATGAATAATATTTATACATGTATAATTAGGAACAAAGTAACCAACTCAGTATGAAAATGCCAAATAAGAATAAGTAAAACAAGAATTTTGAAGACTGCACCTGATAATGGCCATACTGAGTTTCAGACCAATCCAGTCAAAGCTCTAGAAGATATAGCATTTTCTAAGTTAAAATATTTTAATCTGATAAAAATTCACAAGTTTACCAAATATATCTCTGTTAGTATGTAAAGATTCTAGATAAGACTTTAAACTTTTCAAAGTTAAACTTGTATTTAAATGTTTTTAATATAATAAATATCCAGTCAGTGGAGACTATCCAAGAAAGTCCTTGTACCAAATGTTTTAAACTATCTGATCAGGGTTTATAGCGTACGAACCATGTCTAATAAAAACTCAAGGAGGAGATGGACTGAACTAAAGAAATAAGAATCTAAATTTCCAAAACATCTCTTGATTAGTTTGTGAAGAAAGCCACAGAGGATCAGTGCACCAAGTTTCAGAATAATGCAATGATAACTCGAGAAAGACTTCAAAGGAATGTTGATGAATGGAAAACAAAGAAAAAATCGTAATTAGATACTTTTACTGACAAATTAGTAAAGCTAATAAAATGTAGCTGGTTTTGCTAAAATCGACAACTTAAGGCTAAACGTTGTCCATAACGTAATTTATGGGTACAAACCAAACCAACATCAGTGTTCTTAATTTGTGTCATATGACAACTCAGCTATGCATTAGGATATGCATCCTGTTTTAACCTAACCCTATCATAATTACACTTCTAGTGTCTATACAAAATACTGACCATGAAATACATAGCTTCAATAATGACATCATTACCGGTAGTTGTTAATTAGCTTTGAAGTTTTATCTACTATAGGTAAAGAGCTTTCTCAACCGGTCACCATGTACAAGTCACAATACACTGTCAATTTGTCCAAGTAACATGGACAACTAACATTCATTTAGACAGTTTTCTTTTAATCAAAAAAGAAGAAAAAAAGAAGAAAAAAAGGTTTGTACAGTGCTGACAAAATACATGTATGACAATCGATTCAGAATATTAGTTTATACAGATTCAACTCTCGCAGTTATTGTCTTTTTTAATAGAGGATAAACTGATTTTTAGTTCTATATGGTACTAAGTCTTCCCCATGAGTAAAAGCAAAGCAAGCTGATAAACACTCTCCTGAAATGGTGTTATATTATATTGCAAGTCGATCAATTTGCTACTCAATCAAAACTTTCCAGGTGAATGTGAAGGGAGCAAGAATGATCCCTCGCCTTCCTAACAAGCACTAGCTGGCTTATGTCTATTTATTACCTTTGATGCAATTCCTTTATATTCCTCAGATTCGATTTTGTTTATTGTTGCAACATGTGATTATGCAGGAGTCACATGAATAACTGAATTGAGTCAGCAGGGATATAGTCATTGTTTATGTGATTATATTGGAGTCACATGAGTACCTGAATTGTGTTAACAGAGATATAGTCATTGTTTATGTGATTATGTAGGAGTCACGTGAATAATTGAATTGCGTCAGCAGAGATATAGACATAGTTTATGTGATTATATAGGAGTCACATGAATAACTGAATTACGTCAGCAGAGATGTAGTCATTGTTTATGTGATTATATATGAGTCACGTGAATACCTGAATTGCGTCAGCAGAGATATAGTCATAGTTTATGTGATTATATAGGAGTCACGTGAATAACTGAATCACGTCAGCAGAGATATAGTCATAGTTTATGTGATTATATAGGAGTCACGTGAATAACTGAATTACGTCAGCAGAGATATAGTCATAGTTTATATGATTATAGAGGAGTCACGTGAATAACTGAATTGCGTCAGCAGAGATATAGTCATAGTTTATGTGATTATATAGGAGTCGCCTTAATAACTGAATTGCGTCAGCAGGGATATAGTCATAGTTTATGTCATATCGCTACATTTCGTTCTCGGTTTGTTTCAACTGAGAGTAGATCCACACCATTAATACAATTTGAATTTACATATTTCAGTTGTTTTATACAAGCTTGTTTGTGTTTAACAACACCAATAGAGCACATTGATTATTATTCATCAGTCAAATATTTGGTAATTCTTGACATATAATTTAAGAGAGGAAAGCTGCTATGTTTTTATATTAGTAGCATGTAATCTTTTATATACACCATCCCACAGACAGGATAGTGCATACCATGACATTTGATATAATAGTTGTGGTGTACTGGCTGAAATGATAAATAGCCTAATAGATCCACAGACCGGGATGGATAATAAACCAACGGAACAGAAGGCAAATGCCTTACCAGAACGTTCTGCACCAAATTGACAATAACCTCAACTGCATGATGGTTTTAGACAACAAGTCTTTACTTTATTGAACTTTTCGCCTTGGGGTAATGTTTGATACTGAATTAGATATTGTCTGACATAAGACATGGCTCAAATTTCAGATACATTAAAAAACAAATGGATAACAAAAATCCTTTACTGGCTATTTTTGTCCAGTGTTAAATTAAAAGACTGTATGACAAGTTAATAACCCAGAGGTTCAAAAATCCCACCGCCCGATGCCCGTGCCAAGTGGAGTTTCCATGCCGGGCAAGTAATTATGTTAACTGCATATGCCCGATGACAAGTGACTAATGTATTCGGTAAAACCTTTGGAAAGAGTTCCAATCGTCCGAGCATTTACATAGCTCTAAGGAGAACTAACCCTAACCCTAAATGCTGGAATGATCGGAACTCTTGCCCATGCGTTGACACACTAAAATGGAAAACAATATGTTGAAAAGTTTGATGACAACTTTAGAGTTATTCCCCTTTTACTGTCGACTAAGATCGGCAATTTCCGCCACTGAACGTTTGACTGAATTCATGCAAGTAATCGGTTCGATGATCTTCAAATTTAGAAATAACATGAAATGCACTTTACAGCTTATATAAAAGTAAAGTATACGTGCCTTGTGTGTGCAATCATAATGTTTAATCCTGCAAACATGGTCAATAAGATGGGATACAGTTTAAAATTGTTATATTCAAATTAAATTAGACGTTGACGTGGTTCCGGAATCTGCTCTTTGCAAATGAACAGGTGCTTAAGTACGTTTATAATTTCCTTGTTTATTTGAACAGAGCCTAAATATTATGAACTATAATCTTATAAAAGTCGGAAGACATTTTAGTTTAGATATAATAAATCTTGTAGCAGAACACTAAACGTTTTTTTTCAGTACTTTACAAATGTAAACCTACGTTCGTGTAAAAATGAACGGGTAAGGTGAAGTTATATTTCATTAGCCCTAATCATAACTGTGATGGTGCGATGCCCTCTAAGCATACATGAATATATTCATTTTTTCTGCTTTATTAATAGTTTTTAACAAATAAATTATGCTCATTAAGTTAAAAATACAAGGCTGCAATCGATGTACACCCACTCCTCGGCTGTTGTTTACCAAAACTGCAGTATTTAAAAACATTTGCAAAATAACAGAGATGTTTACTTTGAGCCCAACTACAGCTGTTTGCGAGATACTTTTCTCAGCTAATAACAAGGTAAAAACACCCCAGAGAAGTGTTTTGGGGCACAAAATGTTAAATAAAATACACACAATACCTCACATTTTATTGGCCAAAATCCCCCCCCCCCAAAAAAAAAAAATTAAAAAAAAATTAAAAAAAAAAATTGAACCAATGCCAGCCATAAAAGAATGCTTGTGAGTGGAAAGGGATCTCACAACAACCATGGCCATACAAGTGGTCACTAAGGTATATATCGACACGATAATTATATTTAGATGAACAAGTGGATACAAGCAAACAAATAACAAAGTTTAATTAAAAAACAGAAACACTATTTAAACAATAAAGTTTAAATCAACAAATAGAGAAGACAGCTGATACCACTGGCAGACATACACATTTAGTACTTCCTAGATAAGTGTTGTAACCTACTGGCAAACTGCTTTATTTGTGCAATTAAAACAATTACCATCAATATGATTACATTATTTATCACTGTATTAAATTAAATAGGAGTAACACTGTTGGTTACCTTAAGAAGTACAGGCAAGTGGAAAAATATATGGGACAAGTGAATATCTGATTGGCACTTACCCTGCGGCAAGTAATTTTTTTGAAATTCTTTGAACCCCTGTAACCTGTAGCTTATATTTAATGGCAATTATATCATAAACCCCGGAACTACAGCCCTAACTTATTGGAAAATTCGTTGTTGGTCTATTTGGCTAACTGGACAACACGACACTACTGTCAGATGACATTTCAAAAGCCATATAATGATAAACATTCTAACAAAAAACTCACCTTAACTCTAATAAAAAGATAGAAATCAGTGTCTTTTGTTCCAAGAATATCTTCTGGTAAGAATAATAGATGTGGATCTTGCTTATGGTTCTTGTATGTCAAGAGAACTTCATCTTCCATTGGCCAGTCAAAGCCTTGCAATTCGAGATTCCTGAAGCTTACTTTGGATTCATTAGCTCCCAAAATTACCTCTAGTTTCACTAATGAATTTACAGCAAAAAGGTTTATAACCTGTGTTTTCCCTTTAATTACTGGAATAGTTACACGTACTCTACTAGAATCTTTCAATATATGATTGGTACTGTCATATGAGACATTCAAGGTGTATATTTGGTCTTCCATCACATTAAATGCTGAAAACAAAACAAGCAAATATAAGTTCTTTAATTTACACACACACATACACACACAGACACACACACACACACACACACACACACACACACACACACACACACACAGACATATGTTTATTGTCTTCCACTGAACAGATATTTAATTAAACCATTTTAGCAAATTTTAAAATTGGGTACGTTGTTTGGAACAACTCGGCGACTCCCCTCCCAACCCAATTTAAAAAACAAACAAATTCCTACAGTTTACTGATATGAAGATATCTGCCGGCTCAGACAGATCTGATGTATCAATGCTTTTTCCATCACTTTTGAGTGAGATCATCACCACTGGTAAATTCACTTCAGCTGCTGTTGGTGACCACTGAAATGGATTCTTCTTCATAATCATCATCTGAAGAAAGAAGAAAAAATAAATCAATCAGTAATAGAGGATGTAAATTAGAATATGAAAAATCCCCCCCCCCCCCCACCAAAAAAATAAAATAATTTTTTTTCTTTCATATGTATTTATATTGTGCTATTAATTCTCTGTTCGAGTGTGCTTGGAAATTGATATTTTTCAGTTGTAAAATCGTAAGTACAACTTGCAGTAAAGAACTTAATTCCATTTATTGAAAGAAATTACTTTGAAGAAAAAGAATAAACAAGAGCAAACTTTAATAAGAAGTTTGGAGCGGTGGATGAGGTATCAAACACCCATCACTAGCTAGCAGACTCACAAATATCATATAAACATTTGTCACCATCACACATAATGTTACCATATCTAAGGCTCTGGAAGACACTACGGTACCAGATAGCACAACTATTTTGGCCCACCATCGCCACGACGATGGCAAATGATTGGTTCAGGCCGATTTCACCCCACCTTGCGACTGTGTGAGGAAAGCTCTTGACCTTCAGCAGCCAATCATTTGTGTTTGAACAGAAAACATTTTCAGCATTAATTTTTAGAATTTAACCACTCCCATAAGTATTTGGAACACGATATAAAATCTTAATGAATATGAGTTTTTTCTGCTTCAGAAAATGTATGGATTTATATGTGAAATTACAAAGGTTTTGTGTACATGGTAAAAAATAGGTATTTGTCCAGCACAATGTTGCACTGTCATTAGCAAAATACCAAAGTTAAAATAAAATTAAAAAACATACTGGTCATCATATTTGGTATAATAAATAACGAAACTAGAAAACAATGATCAACATTAAATATTTATAGTATGAAAATTAAAAACCAAAGATTAGGCCATTATAAATATTTTATAACGGAACTTTTAAATCGAAAAAGGTATATTCCAAGAAACTGTAATTATAATAAATTTAATTAATAATTCTGAATTTAAATAATAAAAAAAGAAATCTCAGCTTGCTTAGAAACAAACTGAAAAAACAAAAAAACAAAAACAAAACAACAACAACAACCCACAAACAAAATAAAGAAATATAAAATATTTGGTATATAATTACAATTGTTAAAAAGGCTCTGCTAGTTGATAACATATTAAAAGTTGCTGCAAGCTCAGGAATGTCCCTTTGAAATTGTGTAGCGATATCTGATATTTGTGTAGCAAATCACGACGCGATACTGAACAAAATGTACCTAAATTCTCTCTCCCTCTTCTCTCTTCTTATTTTACTCTTTAAAAAGCTAAACATCTCTTTATGAATGCTATGATTATATTATATATTTGTTTAATTTGATACATTTGACAATGTTAAAAGCATGTTGGAAGGCTTTGATTCAGGGCTCCACAAGCCTGACATTGTCACTGATCTAGGGATAATAAAATATATAATTAAATATTATATGGCATTTATATAAACACTATTGGCATCTACAAAGTGATATTGAAAATAATTTCAGGCAGTCTGCTTGAAATTTTATTAGTAAGTTGTGTGGACATAATGTAATATATTATTTGTTCAAACACACACACACACACACACACACACACACACACACACACACACACACACACACACACACACACTTTTCAAAACATGAATTCTAAATCCTGTGACATATTTTAACAAAGAGTATCAATATGTAATGCATGATTTTAATATGTATGTTAAGAGCTGAACAATTAATATAACATCCACTTGCAACATATTTTAATGATATTTAATGCTGCTGTATTTATGTATTACAAATAGGATGCCTATTTGAATTATTTGGACATATAGCAACAAATGGTATAATTGAGAGAATCGTGGTGTACATATTCACCCAGCCCTTCACTTGTCAGTACAACTGGGTTGGCACCAGGAAATTAATTCTCAGAAAGGTGATCAAAGGTATTATTAAGGTATGACTAAAAAAACACACAGTAACAACTGTATGATCAACAGAATAAAAACATTGACAGAAATAATGTTCCACAGTGATCAGTTGACATTCCTGTAAATTGTCAAATCGAGAATGACACCCCATGCACGTGTACAGGAGAACTGCGTGATGTATATGCAAACTATGGAATGTGTTTCGGCGTGTTGATAAACAGACCTGAACATTCTTTACTAGGATGTCTGTGGTCAAAATGTATGTTTTAATATTTCAGGTTCCCCTACTTTTTTGAAAAGTAACTTGCGAGAAAATTCTGCATCTAATAAGTTGAAAATATGTATTTAGTATTTGACATTTCTTATTTTCTGAAGATGCTACCAAAAAACCCCAGCAACACAAACGAGACAGGGGCGGACGTGCATCTTAGAAATTGGTTAATGATATGCATCGGATTGAAGTTTTTGCCATCATATTTGACTATTTTGACTTTATAATTGTATTAGGCTATTCATTTTAAACGTTATGGTGTGGGGAGAGCCTGGCCATTTTTGGACCCCACCTACACATTGTAAAATTATTTTTTAATAATGGTAAACATAGCAGAATCTCTATAAAGACATCCCTACCCACATTTAGAAAAATGTCAGGCTTAACCCCACTTATTTTAAAAAGAAATAGCCCTTATATCTGTTTAGACACATTTAATGTGTAATACTGAATACAAATTTAAAAAATCTAAAATTAAGACAAAAGTAATGTCTATCAACATGGATCAAAATAAGAGAAAACCCATAGTTGTATATAATATCTGTATGTTACAATCTGAACTACAAAACCATATCCGTGGTCAGGTGCATATGTCTGCAGTGTGCAGAGTCCAAGGGACGTTTAGGCAAGGTCATGATGATCTGAACGACAAAACGGTATCCGTTGTCAGGTGCATATCTCTGCAGTGTGCAGAGTCCAAGGGACGTTTAGGCAAGATCGTGATAATTTTCATGATCCACCGTCGAGTGACTTGTCCTTAGGACTGACAGTCCCCAAGAAGATCTAGCACAGCACGTCACGTCCTTCCTGCGCTGCCTCCAGGAGGACTGCCACTCCCAAGACCAGCTCTGCAAAACTAAATGTGCACAGGACAGAGATCAGTGGAATACATATGACTGATGGCATGAGCTCATGAATCACCATAAAATGGTAATGATATCAGGTGTTCGCGAAAGGTGAGCATATCCTGCCCCACCGGTGGCACCCGTCATGAGCACAACCTGCAGCCATAAAGTCAATCATAAAGTAAAATACAACATTTTCACCAAAAAGATGAAAATGTATATACAAGTTCAAAATAGGGTACTGCATCAGACATCATTTTTGTCAATGATGCGTCATATCGTGAAATTGCCTCACAGTGTCGACCATAACACTTTTTGAAAGCTTTCAGGAGTTCTATGCATAGATCAAGATGTGAAACAGATTTTTCACTGTCTGTGGTTTCTTTTATTTCTAACTCTGGTGGGGAAATCAATGAAAGGTGATCTGTGATCTTATTGTTATTGAATGATATAATGATCATCAATATAACGAAATGTGAAGTTAAACTTGCTAGCCAGATTCCTTTGGTTTGATTTAGCCAGATTAGTCAGAAAATCTGATTCATATGCATAGAGAAACAAATCAGGGAGCAGTGGAGCACAGTTCGTGCCCATGGGGGTACCTACTTCCTGTCTGTATGTCCTATCCCCAAATCGGACGTAGATATTGTCAATCATGAAGTCCAGCATTTCCCGTATGTCGGTCTCAGTGTACTTCTGCCTTGATTCACTTGTAATCTTAACAAATTGTCCAGATCCATTGAATATAGTTATATATTCGTATCTTCGTTCACCTGTTTTAGTAACAAATGCCCCATGTATTAAAGAATGTAGTTTTTCTTTAAGTTTGTCATGGGGGATTGTAATAGCTAGGTTATTTTGCTTTAGAATTATGAACATGTAGCGGAATCTAGCCCAGTGATGAAGTGCTCGCAACTGTGCTTATGTTATTCATGGATTCTAGAAAAACATTTAATCCACTAGACATGGGATCAGTGATTAAATATTTTTACTAACCACAATTAAAAATTCACTAGCCCTACTTTACTTTAAGTTAGCACTATTTTGCTAAATAATATTAATAATCAGAAATGTCACCTAAAGAGGGAGATATAGCATAAAAACACTAAGTGGGGACAGGATATTTATATTTATAAAATAGACGTAACTGCATATTTTGACCTTTTGTTTTCACTAGCCGTCGGGCATGGCAATAGTAGTTATTTACTAGCCCAACATTAAATATCATTAGCCAATGGAGTCGGGCTACCATAATCTAGAAGCCCTGATTATTCTTAATTACATTGGCCCAATATTGGCACAACGTTGAGCCCACTATATTATGCCGTATGAAAGTGTTGGCACAACGTTGGTACTGTTGGTGCAACATGGAATTACGAACATGAGTCAACATTGGCCCAACTGACAAAATGATCGTGTGCCAAAATCGGCGGTCTACATTGGGCTGTACAGTTTACCATGGTGTGCTATCTAGGTATTGTTTTGGGGTGGGGGTTTTCCCCATAAATAAACATTTAAAAAGAAGAAGATATTAAACAAAACATAAAAATAAACCACCTCTAACATATATATTTGTTTGGTCTCAGTAACATAATAGAAATAGTCTCAGTAAACATAATAGAAGTGGACATAGTAAACATGCTAGAAGTGGTCTAAGTAAACATAATAGAAGTGGTCACTATAAACATGCTAGAAGTAGTCTCAGTAAACATAATAGAAGTGGTCATCGTAAACATGCTAGAAGTGGTCACTGTAAACATGCTAGAAATGGTCTCAGTAAACATAATAGAAGTGGTCACCGTAAACAAAATAGAAGTGGTCACAGTAAACATGCTAGAAGTGGTCTCATTAAACATAGTAGAAGTGGTCACCGTAAACATGCTAGACGTGGTTTTAGTAAACATGATAGAAGTGGTCTCAGTAAACATGCTAGAAGTGATCTCAGTAAACATAATAGAAGTGGTCACAGTAAACATGCTAGAAATGGTCTCAGTAAACATATACTATAAGTGGTCAAGGTAAACATACTATAAGTGTTTTGATTAACATACTAGAAGTGGTCACAGTAAACATGCTAGAAGTAGTCATCATAAACATGCTAAAGAGGTCACCGTAAACATATACTAGAAGTGGTCACAGTAAACATACTATAAGTGTGTTCATTAGCATACTAGAAGTGGTTACAGTAAACATGCTAGAAGTGGTCACCATAAACATGCGTAAACATGCTAGAAGTGGTCCAGTAAACCAATGTCGCTAATTTCTTGAATTCAAAATGACTATGAATAACACTGAGAACAATTATTCACTTATATAATTTCTAACAGCAATTTATTGCTCACCATCTTTTTTTAAAAGCCAAACGATTTAAGAAGTGTACCTGCACGTCGAAAGGTTGGTCAGTTTCCTTCTTCATGTCATTAGGGACAACAACGGAGCCACCTAGGTTACCATGGTCCTCAGGATCAGCTGTAATATGAAATGTTTTAACAGTCGGCTCCATCTTTTGAACAGTCAGAGACATCTTATCTGATTGAATGTTCACAGGTCCTTCTATTATCGACTGGACTGAATCCGATACACAGTCACTGATTTCCTTAATCGTATTCAATGCCCGCTTGTTTCTAGTCTTTACCTGGAAATATTCAAATGGGTTCAAGATAAACTATCACAAATTGGGTGAGAGAAGTTAAACATTGGGCAACTTACAATTGTTTTATGACTCAAATACCTTCACCAACTCCTAGCAGATTGAAGAAAAAAACCTGTTTTCTTCCTATTACATGTTAAGACGAAAAGAAAAAAAAATGAAAAAAAAAGGATATGTGCATGTACATACCTATAGGCAGTGTTTCTGCCATAAAGACATTTTTGGGCATGGCGCTATGGAATTGAATGCAACCACAGTCAACAAGGGGTATGGGCACCATCCATCAGAAAGAAAGCAGGTTAAGTTTTGGGTCAGAGTTAAAAAATCAT
>JAECMU010104264.1:3823-17860 GCA_016106625.1 Dracogyra subfuscus
AGAGAGAAGGGACAGTGAAAGAGAGAGATAGAGATAAAGAGAGAGAGAGAGAGAGAGATAGGGAGGAGAGATAGAGGAGATAGGGAAGAGAAACAGGAAGGACAGGAGGAGAAGAGGAAGAAGAAGAGATTGAGGGATCTTTTATTAAAACAAGGCATAAATGAAGCAAGCATTCTGAAAGCACTGATAAAGCAATACATGTTCCCTACCAGGACAAACATATTTTGGAGTCTTAAGTGTTACCTGATGTGGGCAAGTGTCTGTACATTACGATAGGCAAGATATTTCTAATTAAGAGTTACCTGGCTGTGACACGTGAGATATTTCTAATTAAGAGTTACCTGGCTGTGACACGTGAGATATTTCTAATTAAGAGTTACCTGGCTGTGACACGTGAGATATTTTTAATTAAGAGTTGCTTGCCGATTACAGGTGATATATTTGTAATTAAGAGTTACCTGGCTGTGACAGGTGAGATATTTTTAATTAAGAGTTATTTGTACTTAAATGTTACCTGGTGTGGATAGGCGTCTTTACACCTATGACAGGCGAGATATTAAGACTTACCTGCCTATTACAGGTGATACATTTGTAATTGAGTGTTACCTGATGTGAGCCAGTGTCTGTAAACCTGTGACAGGTGAGATATTTCTAATTAAAAGTTACCTGGTGTGGGTAGGCGTCGCCGGAACTCACAAGCTGCTTGTTGGAGTCGAACATCATCCAGATCTGACTCTCATACTCGGACTCATACAGCAGATCACTGAGCAGGGAGCAGTCAGGCATCACCTCACCAGACTTAGTCTGAACACAAAATAATAACAGATATAGAGATAGAACAGTCGGGCATCACCTCACCAGACTTAATCTGAACGCAAAATAATAACATAGAACAGTGGAGCATCACCTCAACAGACTTAGTCTTAGAGAGAACAGTCGGGTGTTTGGAGTACTTAGAAAGAAAACATATTTTACATCAACAACAAAATAAAATAAATTCTAGATTTTCATCCATATTATCATTACTTTTTAATTGGGGGGTAGGGGTGGAATTGTATTGACATTTTCAGAACATTGTTAATAGGGCTAACCTGTCATCATATATATTTAACAGGTGGGGGATAGGGCCAATAAAAAGGAGGGAAGACATGGATGAAAATCTAACATTTCTTTTATAATGGCTTAAAGGGACATTCCTGAGTTTTCTGCATTGTAAGATGTTTCCGACTAATAAAATATTTCTACGATTAAACTTACATGTTAAATATATTTTCTTGTTTAGAATATCAGTGTCTGTATATTCAATGTATTTCTGGTCGTCTTAATATTTGTAAGAAGCCCAAATTGGATATTGTCTTCAAATAATTTCATATGTACAAAAAAAGAATATTTTATGAAATAATATGAAATTTAACCTAGTACAAATATTAGAATGACCAGAAACACATTTAATATGCAGCCACTAATATTCTAAACAAGAAAATATATTTAATATTTAAGCTTGATCGTAGAAATATTTTAGTAGTTGATAACATCTTAAAACATTGTTCCAAACTCGGGAATGTCCCTTTAACAGATGTTAACAAAAACAGAAAAACCCCAGGATCTAAGCTGTTGTTTACCAAATATGAATTTCAATTTTAAAAACATACTTCCGTGTCACTAAATCTTTATATTATACATTATTAATTATAAATAAAAATATATTTCCTAAAAGCTGTACACTTTGTTTTCAATCTCTTTGCTTGATTACCTGATGGAAGTTATAAGTGAGTTCAATGGAATAGATCTGCCTGCCCTCGGGTAGACAGTCCCTGTGTCCGTGTAGACAGCGGATTTTGTGCTCGGACGGTCTGAAACGCAAGGTATTACTTTCATTATTAAAGATGTTTCACTAACATAATAAAAGAAAGAAAGAAATGCTTTATTTAAAGATGCACTCAACACATTTTATTTACGGTTATATGCTGTCAGACATATGGTTAAGAATCACACATATATTAAGGAAGGAAATGTTTATTTAACAACACACTCAACACATTTTATTTACGGTTATATGACATGAGACATGGTTAAGAACCACACAGATATTAAGGAAATGTTTATTTAACAACACACTCAACACATTTTATTTATGGTTATATGGCGTAGGACATATGGTTATGGACCACACAGATATTTAGAGAGGAAGCCCGCTGTTGCCACTTCATGGGTTACTCTTTTCGATTAGCAACAAGGGATCTTTTATATGCACCATCTCACAGACAGGATAGTACATACCACAGCATTTGTTACATCAGTTGTGGAGCACTGGATGGAATAAGAAATAGCCCAATGGGTCCACTGACAGGGATTGATCCCAAAATGACCGAGCATCAAGCAAACTCTTTAGCACTGAGCGACAGCAAAGGTAATACATGAATCTGGACACGACTTTTGTAAACTCACATGCGACTGTAATAATTTATTTCTTATCCATATTATTATTGTGTTTTTCTTTATGAACAACAAGACCCAAATCAAAATGTTTCAGCCACAACTAGGACACTACAAAATGACATCATATTTCAAATGCAGGCTGAGCTAGGACTGGAGAAGCAATGTCATGTTATGACATCGCTTCCCACAATTACGACATTACACTTGTTATTACACGTATGCTTCGCATGATTATTATTAACTCGGTTATGCTGAAACATATGGATAATAAATACTATTACTGCACGCACCTGATAGGTACAACCAGTGTTTTCAGTGAAAGTGACGGCACACAGTCTTCATTCTTCAGCTGAGACCGGATGGTGTACCGCTGAATTCCGTCGGCTACATTCTAAAAACAGAAACGTGTGACCATCATCAAGAGATCAATGCACTGTCCTAAATAAAGTAACATCTTGGATGGTTTCGTGATTAAAATCACCGGACCATAATGCTACTTGACAATCATAATACTGATAATTAAAATACTGTAAAATGTGTAATATTCGCGGGAGTAAATTATAGCCATTTTGCGGTTTGTAATTTTCACGCAGTTGTTTTTGTTTTATAAGTGTTCTAATTAATAAATTTCAGTGGTTGAAAACTTCTCATCCTATTTTGTTTGTGTACACACATTCTCAAAAGTACAAATGCATTAGGCTTACATGTGTATGTCAAGACACTGGAATGAGTCGGTCAAACACGTGTATACAGCTGCTACCGGAAGTGGTAGTAACAGTAGTACTGATTTGGACAAAACATTTTTTATTGTTGCAGCTATTGATTGGATACTTACCAGTGTTGCTTTTAATTTTTTAAACAAATATGTGAGTAAATGAAATGTATTAACCTTATTTTTTTTAGTGTTAGTTTTTTTAAAACATAATACTATAGTATTAATATTCGCGTCAGTTTAATTTTCGCGGTCAAAATAAAATCACGAAAATTACACACACGCGAATATTACTCGTTTTACAGAATACCCTACAGTAAAGGAAGGAAGGAAATGTTTTCATTTAACCACGCACTCAACACATTTTAATTACAGTTACTAGTATATGGCGTTAGACACAGATATTGACAGAAATTCCACTGTTGCCACTTCATGGGCTGTTCTTTCTGATTAGCAGCAAGAGATCTTTTGATATGCACCATCCCACAGACAGGATAGCACATACCACAACCTTTAATATACCAGTCACAGTACACATCGAGCAAGTACTATACCACTGAGCTACGTCCCGCCCCTCCCCAAAAGTAGAACTTGATATAAAATAAATTGGATGTAAAAAAAAAAGGGTTAGTTTGTTTTTTACTAGTTATGTTAATAAGTGTACTTACCATAACAGGCAGACAGACATTCAACTGGGCACCACAGAAAGTGATGTAATAATCTAGAGTGACATCTCCTAGATTGGCCCACCATTTTGCAATACAGATTTCCAGAGTTAAGCCATCCTAAAAAATTAAAACGAAGCTTTTTTTAATTATAAAATTACAACACATCAGAATTAATAATCAAAATATGACAGTAATAACAGCTTAACAGCTTCCCATAGAAAGTGATATAACAATCTAGAGTGACCTCCCCTAGATTGGCCCACTATTTTGCAATACAGATTTCCAGAGTTAAACCATCCTAAAAACTAAAAAGAAGCTTTTTTATTGTACAATTACATCATATTAGAATTAATAATCAAAATATGATACTACATAAGTAATAACAGCTTCCTACAGAAAGTGATATAACAATCTAGAGTGACCTCCCCATGACTGGCCTACCATTCTGCAATAAAGATTTCCAGAGTTAAGCCATCCTAAAAACGAAAGAGCTTTTTTTAATTATACAATTACATCACATCATAATTAATAATTAATAATACATAGGTAAGAACATCTTCTTTAAGTTAGTCTAAACAATGGAAAATGTATTTCATGTATTTCTGTTTTAACATACCAGGACTGGGAATGCCTGGGTTGTCTCCCCTCTATCGGAGAGAGTTACGAACTTGTCGAACTCAAACTTCTTGTACTGCTGCTGAGGAACGAGTTGAAGAGTGTGCAGCAAGATCCGACAGCTTTTCTCCGAGTCTTTCGATGTCACCTTGAGAACTTAATCAGGAAACAGAAATTGTTATCCAAATGTTATGTCGATAAATTTTTTTAAAAAGTTAAATTAAAATACCAAGTAAAATAGGAAATGTTTTATTTATGGATGCACTCAACACATGTTATTTACGGTTATATGGCGTCGGACCACACAAATATTGATGGAGGAAACCTACTGTCGCCATTTCATGGGCTACTCTTTTCGACCAACAGCAAGGATCTTTTATATGCACCATCCCATAGACAGGATAGCACATACCACGGCATTTGCTATACCAGTCGTGGTGCACTGGATGGAGCAAGATGTAGCCCAATGGGCCCATTGATGGGGATCGATCCTAGACCGACTGTGCATCGAGCGAGCTCTGTCCCACTGGGCTGTGTCCCGCCCTACCGAGTGAAAAGCTGTTCAACCTGTTACATTCAGAACTAGCTCTGCCATTCGCCAATTACAAATTTTAGGAATAATCGGTGAATTTAATTTTAATTTTGCAAAACAATATCAAGTAACAATTGCTATTTTGTTGGAAGTAACTGGGTTTTGCATTTTTTTATTTGGCGAAATGTTTTGCTCACCCAAAGCTAAGCCTATACATTTTTTAATTAGCAGCAAGGTATCTTTTATGTGCTCTTTCCACACAGGTACGGAGCACTGATTGGGGTGGGCCACTGAGGGTGATAGATCCTGTGATCCATCACAGCACAGTCAGACACACTATCAAAAAACAACATCGTTCCCACAGTACTTTTCAATTTATTATTCAATACACCTGTCTGCTGTTTTCTTGTTCCTACCAATGCTCTGCAGTATGCATTGGAAAGAAATCTTGCTAATTGATTGGTCGGTTACGTGAATATAGTTCTTGTAACCCATGAGAATTAGGCCTACTTTATCCTAAAACACTTGCACTACGGTTTTGTGCTACATTGCTGGTTCAAAAATATATTTTTTTTAAACTGATTTTCAATTTGAGTTCTGATAGGGTACTTTTAATTTTAAAAACTAATTGTTCCCAACGTAACCATGTTCATGTGATTTACATAACCGACAGTAGAATGGAACAATGGTTCTTGTCTCATCAAGTGATTCTAGTTTAAAATGTGCTGAGTGTCTTTAAATAAATAACCAAATGCTAATAGAACTCTCACCTGCGTAAGACGCTCCCTCAGGAACGTGCACAAAGTGTCTGCGGATCTGGCCGGGCTTGAAACTGCAGTTGCTGTAGGCGACGGAATAATTGACGGTGTCTCTCACACTGAAAAAACACATACAGATTTATAGTTTGTAAGCAACAGTAAAGCCAATATAAATTATTAACTAGTATGCAATTATATTTAAAAAGAAAACATATTTAAGTATTTGATTTAAAGGTAGAAAACAAGATTTAACTTCCCTAAGTAGGTAATGTTAATGTTCAGGCATTTAATTTTGGGCTTATATCCAATTAAGATTCAAGTACTACATGTATGTCTGTCTGTCTGTGTGTGCGTCTCTCTCTCTCTCTCTCTCTCTCTCTCTCTCTCTCTCTCTCTCGTACACATTTCTAGGTATACACCTCAGCTATTTAGGCTGTCTGTCTGTCAGGAGTTATCTGTTTGTTTATAACAGGATTTTGTGGATACTAGTAGTTGTCGGTGTTCAGGCAGACAATTTGGTGTAGTTCCTTTATACCTTCCTACAGAGTTGTTAAAATTCACTCTTTGTGGGAGCCACTACATGGGTGTGAACTGAGTACTTAACAGCCAAAAGTCTGAACATTGCTCAAAATTGACATGGCAGCAGGCATCAAACGCTGCTTGAAATAAACAAATATGTTTTTTTGTTTTTGTTTTTGTGTTTTTGTTTTTAACGACGCACTCAATACATTATAAGTACGGTTATATCGGCGTTGGACATATGGTTATGTCGAGAAAAATCCCCAGTGGTTAGCTGACGGGGCAAATATGTTTATGCTTTTTCTTTTCATCTTATTTTTGACAGTATTTCAGACATGATTAATCTCGATTTCTCAGAAGTAACAAAATAAACCTTGCACTTTTATTCATGTTTATGTCAAGCCTTCCACATTGCTGTCAAAAACTTAAGACTACTGCTATTAAATGTTTAGCATTTGAGAAGCAAAAACTGATTCTCATCCCACTAAATAAATGTTCAGCCCTGCTGATGGCTTAACTATTAGGTTCAGATTTCTCACTTCTTATTTCAAGGGAGATTACTCTATTACCCACAAAACAAACACTGCAAGTTCCAATGAAGGACTAGAGCCTCCCTAATCCAGTCCAAATTGGACTCGAATACTCGAGGGTCAAACTCGACCCGGACCCGAGTACCCGACACATACACTAAATGATGATGATGAGACTAAGGAATAAAGTAAAATAGCATTATGCATCTAGCATTCCTCACATTCGACTTTTGTTTTATTTCATGTCTAATAACTCTTTAATGTAACAGGCCACACACATATGGCAAAGTGATGTAAAAAAAAGTATAATTAACTGAGTTTTCTTCTTTGTACGGGTACTAGAGTCCTGTGAACAGACTCGTGTCTTGCTAGACTGCCCGTGCCCGAGTACTTGAGTACTCGTAGAGACCCTATAGAAGGACCTTAGGAACTTACTCAAGACAGAAAAACAAACACATTTGCTAAATGAATGGCTGCTAGGTGGCAAACATACAGTAACTGTTTTAACTTACATAGAAGGAATAACAACAGTGATAGGCACACGGAAAAGAGGACCTTTGTGGATATTGCGGACATCGTAACCAGTCACCTGATGTGGAGAAAGAAAAAGATGAATGCATAATAATTAGCAAATGTGTTTTGCACATGGAAGCTGTCATATGATATAATGCTTCTTAAATATAGGAAAAATATAGTCAATACAACACAGAATATTATTTTATTTGATTAATGTTTAGGGAGAGGTGTTGTAGTATTTATATATATGATGTATAAGTTGATTCAAATGTTGTATTTTGCTAAATGAAGTCATTTGGTAAGCAACATAATTTTCCCAGATTTTAATCTGTGCATTTTCATCATGTCTTGTTTAGCTATTTTGGAAGTCATTCTGTGCGATTTTTGTTTATTGATGAGCAGTGTAATAAATAAAATACTACACTAATTCATGTGTGTGACCGTTTCTATTACAACGTGTGTGTTTTTAACTGTACATCACGAGCGAAAGCGACTGAAAACACACTCAAATGGTCTCACACAGGAACTCTTTTAGTATTCTCTAGGTCATCTATAGAATCTGATTTGGTGAAATGCACCATAGAACTGCTTACCTCTGTATAATGCACCCCCTCTGGAAGCCCCTGAGGAATGATTTTCACAGAGAACGTTCTGGCTACATTCATCAGTTCCAGATGAGATGGACAGAGTACCCATGATGCATCACACACCAGCCGGAACTGAATATTCAACAGGATTTTATCCTGATGATCTGCAATAAATGTTTACATTTAGTGTGTTCATTAAGGTATCTTCCTAAACAACTCATTAACAATTTAATGGTGAAGACACACAGTGTTGAGATTTTGGGGAGATGGGGGAAAATGGAAAACAAATGCAGTAATGATAGAGGTCAGGTTAATGTATATAAATGAAAATTATTCTCTAATATGTTCATCAAGTGTGAGAATCCATTTGCAGAACCGGAGGGGTGGTTGGGGTGGTCACAAGAGTCCAATTACTCCGTGCCCATTTAAAGTGCCATTTTCAAATTCATCTTCCACAATATAAAAACCTACATCATCCTGAAAATGCGTCTCCGAGCATCTTTTATTTCAAAACTTTCTGGGAAGCATGCCTCTAAAACCTCCCTGCAAATGTCACTCCGTTTGGGAGGTCCGTTTATCTGCCTTCAACAAACTAAAACTTCCCTTTTCAGAATTGTTTGACCCCCCCTTTATAAAATCATGGATCAGGCCCTGGAACCTGTCCTACTGCTATCTTGGACTCAAAGCTTTACATAGTCAAGGACTTTGAATAAATACAGTGAAACCTCTCAAAACCGGACACTTTGTAAACCGGAATTCCCTCAAAACCAGACGTTTTGTGCAGCCTCCTTTTTAAGTACCTGTACAGAAGAGAACCTCTCTAATCCGGATACCTCTTAAAACCGGATGTTTTACCTGTTCCCAAGGGCGTTCAGTTTTGAGTAGTTTCAATGTACAATATTAAAAAAAAAAAATTAAAACTTTTCTTTTTAACACCCAAAACAGGAAAAAGGAGCAGACATATTGGACCTAATTTACAAAGCCTGTTTATGCTGTGCATGTGTGTAACTACATACATTTACAATGCTTAAACAAATGTGTTTTAAAAAAACAGGCTTCGTAAAACAAAAATATGAAGCAAAGAGTTTGCTTTTGACAACACAAAATTAAAGTATGAATACATGGATAAAAAATCATAGACCTGTTTATTTCACATGCTGCAGAAGTAACTGACCTGATTTTTCATCGAAGTAGGTCGGCTCCACTGTGACAGCCACCTCAGCAGGTTTACTGAGCTGCGACAAATCTCGGAGGTAGACCCCGCGCTTGTTTCCACTACACGTCACCGTAAACTGAATCCGATTCTCCTTCTCGGACGCAAAGGTACTCAAATAGTCGAATGTTTTCTCAACCTAAAATTCAGAAGCATGTAGACCCATTTTGTATTCTTCAAAACAATTTCAAAACTTAACAATTGGTGTTTTTTGTAATGTGTGAGATTACCTTCAACCAACATTGATATTCAATAATGTAGTCAGAGTTTGAAACGACCTGTGGCCAGGTCGCCAAATTCGACCAATGTCCCATTTGGGTCACTTAATTATTAAAAAATAATGGCGTTAGTCACCCAAATAATATGTTCTTCAGAGCTATAAGATATGAGACACTATTAATATTTAAATTCCACATTAAAATCTTGCTAATGGTCTGCTTTCCATAATTTGCCAACATGCATTATTATGTTTTGGGCCACCAAATGTTTTGGAGAGTTTCGAACCCTGTGTAGTATTTTGGTGCATTACATACGTCAAATGCTCCCAACAACTATTTCATTTCTAATTATCAGTATGGTCTACAAAGAATGAAGGCTAATGTTGATCAATCTCATTTCGTTTTGACAAAATAAATATTGTTTAAAACAAAGACCAAAGAATGAAGAAAAAATCTCTAGTTCATCCCATCCTCTTACAAAAATGCTTTTTGTAAATAATTTTAGTTTCGTTTGATGTCAGAAGAAATGTTAAAAAACCCCTAAAAACAAAAAAAACCCTATTTTTGTGTGCAATTTAGAAAACAATTGGCTCAAAATAAATAACTTGTAGTAAATTCAATAGTATGACAAAAATGTGTTCCCTGTGAGATGGATTACAGATCCTGCACTTATAAGATGAAAGATAATGTTGTATTTTACCTGCACAATCCCGTACCCGAGAGCGAACACCTCCACACTGTCGACCTTCTGAGCCGAGTTCTCGAGGGCGCGTCTCACATTGTACGGAGTGTACGCCACACCGTTAGCCTTCAAACCAGACAAAATCAAACCTGGAAATAAAATCAGTCAATCTTGATCCTAATTCAGAGGCCTAGCTTCCGTATACGCAGGCACAGAGTGGCGTACCACCTGAGATCACAAATATATTTTTTTATATTAAAATATATGGGGTGGAGGTGGACGTTCATAGCCAATAGCATTTTATTCCATTGCCGAAAATGTCTGCGTACCAGCCGAAAAACCGAAGCTAGGCCCCTGTCATAATTAAACACATTGGTAACACATTATCATAATTCAACACATTAGTAAGAACAACTCTGATTGGACCATAATTCTGATTCAACACATCTGTAAGAACGAATCTGATTGGAGCTTTACTAAAAGTTGAGGCAGTAAAACTTGTAGAACATATCTTGACAGAAGAAAGTTAATGTTCTATTTGTTTAATGTTGAATTAATCAATGGCTACTGAATATCAAATATTTGATAATTGCGACAGTTTTCAGTTTTTGTTGAACCACATTGCTGGAGCACACTGGTTAATTAATCATCAAATATTTGATGTCAAACATTTGGCTACTCTTGGCATGTAATCATATAATTTAAAGGGACATTTCTGACTATGCTGCATTGTAAGATGTTTCCGAAAAATAAAATATTTCTACGATTAAACTTACATATTAAATATATTTTCTTGTTTAGAATATCAGTGTCTGTATGTATATTCAATGTGTTTTTGACAGTCTTAATATTTTTAAGAAGCCCAAACTGGATTTTGTCTCCAAATAATTTCGTACGTACCAAAAAACATTATTTTAGGAAATAAAATGAAATTTAACCTAGTACAAATATTAGAAAAAATTTAAAAATTAAAAATAATAAAAATAATATTAGAATGATCAGAAACACGTTTAATATACAGCCACTAATATTTTATGCAGAAAAAATATATTTGGTATATAATTACAATTGCTAAAATATCTGTTAGTCGATAACATCTTAAAAATTGCAGCTGTCAGGAATGTCCCTTTAAATTCCACTACATTTTAGTACATTAGTAGCAAGGGATCTTCATATGCACTTTTCCAACCAGTGCATCACAATTGGTATATCAAAGGACATGGTATGTGCTATCCTGTCTATGGTTGGGATAGAAAACACACACTGATGGATCGACTGAAGACAAATGATATACCAGTTGTCGAGCACTGGTTGGGACAGAGAAAACATAAAGGGTACACTGAGAAGGTTCGATCCTGCGGTTCAAGCATGTCACGCAAATGATAGCATTTAGTTAAAAGTTTGTTTTGTTTAACAACACCGTTAGAGCACATTTATTTATTAAACATCGGCTATTGGATGTCAAACATTTGGTAATTTTTGGAAGGCACATACGATGGCCTTTTGACCAGTTGTCGTGCACAGGATGGAATATAAAATAAAAAAACATTCAGCTGAATGGAGCCACTGAGGAGGTTCGATCCTGCGACGCAAGCACCTCAACCGACTGAGCTAAATCCTGCCCCCTCATTTAAAATTATTTTCGTGCTTATATCCAATTGAAATCCAAGCACGCTAGGCTGTCTGTCCAGGACAGTAGGTTAGTTGTTAGTGAGAGAGAAGAGGGTGTAGTGACCTTACACCTATCCATTGAATCATTAAAACTTGCTCTGGGAGGGAGCCGGCACCAGGCTGTGAACCCTGTACCTACCAGCCTTATGTCTGATGGCTTAACCACGACACCAGTCTGACTTAGTTAAATCCCTCTCACAACAGAAGACTAACATCACTTACCAACAGCTCCACAGGCATTGGGAGAGCTCATGCTCGTTCCATTCATCAGCTGACAGCCGCGGCGAGTCCAGTTCGGAACCGAGGCAATAGCGCCACCTGGTGCACTGATACAAACACCAATATCACCGTCATGACTGAAACCAAAGAATGTTATTGGTTTTTTTAAAACTTTGAGTCTTTCCTGTCCGATCTCTTACTATCCCTATACCTATCCCGATCTTTTACTCATAATGTAGTCAGTCACCCCTTACCTCCCACCCACCCCACCAAATGCAATGGTTTGATCTGAATATCTCATCAGCCAATCAAAGGCTAGAATTTTTCAATATATTAATTGATGCAAAGATGCACTATGAATAAAATATCAGATGCAATATTATGAAAAGAAATTTAAAGCAATTCCTTAGTAGAAGCAGAAATAAATTCATAATATGATAAATGTATTTATGCTTTTATATAAATAATGCAATGGTCAGTAAATATGCAAAGAAACCTGTAAATAGAAACAACAGAATGCTCACTTGTTTTTTATTTATATTTCTATCTAAGCTGTGTATCTAATGAATGAATGAATGAATGTTTAACGACACCCCAGCACAAAAATACACCTCAGCTATTCGGTGTCACAAAAGGTAAGTACAGTAAAGTACTTTTAGAACGAACACGCTTATAACAAACTACCGGTTAGACCGAACTGAATGTAAAGTCCCGATTTTCTCCCCTATATATTAGTAATACATTTTAATGTATAGAACAAACTATGTATAGCGAATTAACTGTTAAAACGAACCAATTTTGTGGTGAAAATTGTGTATTTCAGTGTAAACTGGTGCATATACAGCGAACCGATCATAATTGTTTTGTATCTTATTTGTATCATATCAATCAGTAGCATTAACAGCAATGCATCAAAAACAACTATACTAATAAGATCAGCTAGATAGTGTCCGCTTGTCATTACATAGTAGATTGGTATCAATTAAAGGATTAATACAGTGCATGGTGTCTGTTCTCACTTCTCTGCTATTGCGTGCCAATATCCAACAATACGACTGACACGTGAAACTCACTATACAGTCTTTGTAATTAGCGTTAAATAACCGGATATTTTGTTTTGAAGGTAGGTAACACAAACGTCTGACTGACTGAACACTCATTTGATTCAACATACTGCATTTATTTGTATATTTTCTTCTACGGGTAATCATAAATGAAACATTAAAAAAACCCACCCTACTAATTATTGTCTTTATGGTATTTAAATCTGAAAAAAAAATCACAAATGGCCGACTTC
Source organism: Dracogyra subfuscus (assembly GCA_016106625.1). Classification (NCBI taxonomy): domain Eukaryota; kingdom Metazoa; phylum Mollusca; class Gastropoda; order Neomphalida; family Peltospiridae; genus Dracogyra; species Dracogyra subfuscus. Next base: position 17,000 of record JAECMU010104264.1, read on the forward strand.
CTGAATGAAAACGGCTAACTTCTGTAAATGTTTACAACGAACTACTGCTATAACAAACTGATGGTACTGGCCCCTTGCAGTTTGTTATATTACTGTATATGAAAATATTAATCTGTGTATTGGGCACTGGTTTTCTTACAAACCCGTTGGTGAGAACACCATCTGTTATTTTTTATAACACATGTGTGTTAACAATTTCAAGACATACGACTGGCTGCTCCTAATTGATGACCAGGTCACCGATGCTGTACATCCAATAAAAAATAACACAATGGAAATCAATTACACTCTGATGTATAGTTAATCTGACAATCATGGGTATGTGACACATAAGTTAGCTACAAGTGCAGTCGAAAAAAGATGTTAAAATATGCTTAAAAACTGGTTTTTGAGGATATATAAGAAATAGAAAAATACATGAGTGTCTATTAGATACCATTTATTTCACAACTCATTGTTTAAACACATATCAAACTCATTTTCTCTCGTTTGATTTTAGATTTTAAAACAACTCAAGAGATAAATGGTATCTTAACAAACACTAATGTATTATTCTCTATTTATATACATTGACACTAAATAATACTTACGTAGGGCCGCGAGAGGACCATGTGTAATGTGTAGCTGGTAGTTTTTCCCTGAGAGAATACTCTGCTGCCATCATTGTTGGAGTGACGTGGGCACCTACACCTGAAAAACACAGCAAAATAAACTCACATATCACACACATGCTTGAGTGTTGCAGGGCTCTACATTAACTTTTAAAGACACCTGTCCTGTAGGACACGCAAAAAATAAAACTACCTGTCCCATCAGATATACCACATGTCCTTGTATATGTGGGGTTTTTTTTATTAGGTT